>CM064917.1:2977545-3283427 GCA_032727855.1 Quercus ilex subsp. ballota | reverse complement strand
ATGAGTAAGTAAATAATTGTATTTATTATTTATAAGATTATTGTTAACTAGCCGCGCCCCCCCCCCCCCCAAAAAAAAAAATTTTTTGCTCTGCCACTGATTCACAACACAACTTTTAATGTCAATCACAATATCATTTTCTACACAATTGTTTTAGAAAATTTTCAATCACAAAATTAAACACATAATGCTTGATAATAAAAATATTCTAATTTTTCTTAATGATAGTTGGCATTTTTATCTCTTCTAAACATTGTAATACAACGTAGCTTGTAATAGAAAATAGTCGAAAACAAAGGGCTAGCTTAATCCTTTAGTTTTTTAACTATTCATAATCCTTTAGAAAGTTTTTAGAGATATACATGTGTGTGTGTATCACTACTGAAAATTCTGGAGTTTAGCAAATGCCAAAACCACAATTTTTTTTTTTTTAATATTTAAAAACCAAAGCTGTAATTAAAAATACCAAAAATAATGCATGGTAAATTAGCAATTCTCTCAAAAACTTATATTGTTTGAAATTGTGAATTTAAGCACGTAATTATTATTCTAACACTTTTGTATATATTGATCCATATTCACTTTAATAAGTATAGACATGATTCAAATATATTAACAACTTAGTATGATAATGAGATAAATTACCAATTGTACCCTTAAGTTGGTAAAAAAAAAAAGGTAAAATTAATTCTAACAAAGCTAAAAGCTCAAAAAAATTAAAAAATTATAACAAACCAAAATAGAAAATACATAAATTCTTCCAAATCAAGGATGATGCTCTTGTCCCAAGCATTTTAGCATTATCTTCATTGCCTCAACTAGATAGTTGACCGCCACAGAATGCTGTGTGATTTTTTAGTATTCTGTACTGCCTTTTAATAGGATTCTTCAACCTACCAAATTTCCCTCTTCATCATTCCCTCGCCTTTCAATAACTCCTTTGACAAGTTTGAAATATTTGTTTCACTAATCTCTACAAACAGCTGCGAGCCAAATTAATAGAAAAATATGTAGAGAAAAGCACCTTGAAATTAGCTTTGTTAATGAATCTAACAGATGCAGCTTAGCAATCTCTTCATTTTGGAGGGATTCTTGATTTTTCTCCAACTATATGCCGCCTAATGAGTAAGTTTAGGGTCGACACTATGCAGGCCCCTAGTGCTGTAGCCTTATAAGACAAACTTGTCATTAAGAGTTTCACACATATTACAATTGCAAATAGTATAGAAACTGACAAGAATATATAAAAATGATCAAGAAGCTTATTTATGGAGTTTAAAATAAATATAAACATAAACATAAAACATAAAAAAATAGATAATAAAATATTAGAAAGGAAAACTATACATTGTATATATGTAAAACCAAAATTGAAAGAAAATCTAATTAGATTCCAAAATTGAAGTCTAATTCTATTCCATATGTCAATTTTTTTTTTTTTTTTTTTGGGTTTAAATTTTGGTTTGAGTATTTATCACTCACTCGTACGTATGTAATGAATTTTAGTGGTGCTATTGATATTAATTGGATATTGAACATATAGAACATTGGTTCGACCAGGACATTTAGAGGTGCTAAAATGGTTTTTACTTACATTTTTATGATATTGGCTACCCTAAGTTTCTCATTACACTACTACTATATATATAATTTTGAAAATTACTATTAGATACTACATATACAATATCAATTTAGAATCATTGTCCATGAAATTCTACTAAATACGACACAGAATAAAAGAATAAATTGGTCTAATAGTAACTCTTAAATTGAATGAGGATAGGTGCATGAGATTGTTCCGCTTATTTATAATTTATCATGTTCAAGATCTTCACATACAAAGTATCTGAATAGAAACAGTATAAAAAATATACTTATTAGTTAGTGAAAAAATAACAACAAAAATATAAACAATTAATTTTTATGGAAAGCTAACAAAAGCAAAATCCAATTTGATTCAAATTGAAATTTCTCTAAGTTTTGGTTTATATATATAGTAATGGTCCGTACATAGTAATGGTATATTACATAAGTGGCTTATAAATTGAATTATTTTTAGTTACACAAAAAATGGCTCATAATATAAAATCATTCAAACTCTCTCTTTCTCTAATTTTATATATAAGAGTTAGATATATGATTACATTTTTTTTTATGATTTATTTATATTGGACTCCTCATTTTTTATACTAAATTAACTCACTTGACACAAAAATTGAAAATTTTAGATTATGTAGGACATGTGGCACAAAATTAAACTCTAATTAAAATATATATTTTTTTTACATTGAATTAACTTATTACTTGGCACAAAAATTAAAAAACATATATTAGATGGGAACATGTGGCACAAATTTAAACTCTAATTGAATTCCAATTTGAAATCTAATTGAATTTTCTCTTAGTTTCGGCTTTTAATATATATATATATATATATATATAGGTAAAACTTAGAGAAAAACTAATTATATTTCTACAATTGAAGTCGAATTTTATGCCACGTGTCCTAAATTATTTATTTTTAGAGATTTTATTTCTTAATTTTGAAGCCAAATGTGGGACCACATCATAAATATTTATTTAAATGAGTTATTGAGTATAAAATCCAAAGAGTCTAGAATTAATGAACTGCAAAAAAAAATAAGAAAAAAAAGTGCTTCACAATATCAAAAATTAAGAATTAATAAAATTTTTTTTTAAAAATATATGAAAAATTTACATTTTCTATCTAATAATATTCTTACAAGATTTTTTAAAGAGTTAACAAAATATAGAATGACTTTATAGTAATAGTATTTAAATTATATATATATATATATATATTGTATATAAAAGAATTATATTATGCATCTTAATGTATTTCTTTTAAGTATATTCAGCATATTTATGGGGTTACAAACTAGTATGTATATTTTGCCAAAACTCAAAGAAAATCCAAATTAGATTTTTATTAGATTATCAATTTTGTGCCACATGTCCTATTTAATTTTTAATTTTTGTACCAAGTGAATTATTGAGTGTAAAAATTGAAGAGTCCAAGCCCAATTAAATTCTAAATTGGATTTCAATTTGAGTCAAATTTTTCACCACGTGCATCTAAGTTTTAAATTTTATGGCAAGTAAATTATTGAGTACAAAAATTGAAGAGTCTAAAACCAATTAAATTTTAAAACACACACACACACACACACACCACATATATATATATGAGACACATGACATATTTTAAAAATGTAAGCTAATAGCATGTATAATTTGAATATTTTCTATAAAAAAAAAATGTATAATTTGAACTCGTGCATATGCATGAGGCTACACACTAGTCTACATATATGTGGGTGTGTGTGTGTGTGTGTGTATATGCTTTTTAAAACCAAAGTTTAGAGAAAATTTAATTAGAATCAAAATTGAATTTTGCATTTGTTAGCTTTTTATACAAATTAATTATTTTTATTTTTGCTATTATTATTTCCTTAAACTAATGAGCGTATCTTTTTTTATACTGTTTCTATTCAGATATATTGTATGTGAAGATATTGAACATAACAAATTATAATGAATTTGAACAATTTCAATGCACCTATCTCCAATTCAATTAGGAGATACTATTTGACAAATTTATTATTTTTATTTTATGTTGTATTAAGTAGAATTTCACATACAATAATTGTGAATTGATATTGTATATGTAGTATAAAATAATGATTTTCAAAATTATATACTTAATAGCAATGTAATGAGAAACTTGGCGTAACTAATATCATGAAAATTATAAAGAAAATCTATTTTAGTACATCCAAATGTCTAGTCGAACCTATTTCCTATATATTTAATAACACAAACCAACATTAATAGCACCACTACAACCAATTATTTTTAAATGTCCTAGTTAAACTAATTAAGTTGCAGTAACTCTTGTAAAATATACACATGTCAAGTGACTATTTGGTAAAAAATCCAATCTTGACAAGGAAGTTTTCATTTGAATATAAGTCCAGATAGGTGTTTATTTAAGGTGTTGACATGTGTGCATTTTTGCAAGAGTTGTTGCAAGTAATTAGTTTGTAGCAATTCTTTTCCCTCAAAAGCGTGTTAATATTTGCTGAATGATTTGTTCAATCTTTTAGCTTTTAAGGAAAAAAGATAAAATTGATATAAGTATGAAAAAGAACATCTATAATTCGATTAAGATTTGTGCAAACACTCTAAATAAACAACAACTTATAAATTAGAGAGTCTAAATAAAAGTATATTATGCATAGCATATATTGGGATACATAGAATGAAAATATTTTTTGCATATATTTCACAAGATAGTGGGTGCATTCGTATAAGTTGTTGAAAATTTGTGTTTTGAGTTTAAAAGCAGCGATTGTAAAAAAGTTATGAAGATGTTAAGTGTGGAAAAGTATACAGAAAGGGGAAGGAATCATGAATGGAGAATAAACTAGCACTAGTAGATATTAATATATTTCACAAGACATTTGCATCAATGCAAAGCAATGATGCTTATTAACAAGCATCATACACAAGTTTCCTCCAAAAAGGAATTTTAAGATTAAAAGTTCTAACAAACATAATTAATACATAAGTTTCCTTCGAAGCGATTTTAGGATAAAGCTCAAGACGCCAAGGTGGATGGTCCACAACTGTCATGGACACAAGAAATGACATCTTTGTACTCTCTGTTAATGGTGAAGGAATCATATACCTCTCCATCTCTGCTTTTCTTGTACTCAAAGAGGAGAGAAGAGCGATTGAATGCTGTCATTTTGACAAATCCCCAGTCAGCATCTCTGTATAAACTCCAATTGGGTATTGTGTCAAAGAATGATCCTAGGTGGTGCCCTCCCACCTCCGACAACAACATGGATGGTTCCATTCATGGTACCCGAATAATGGGATTCTTCTGAATTAACACATACATTCTACATCACCAGCATTAATAAAACATTATTAGAGAAAATTGCATGCAAGTTATCTTAAAATTTAATAGTTAATGCACTATCTTGAAACTCAAAAGAGAAAGATATTATAGTACAGCGGGACATATATGCGCATTGCTCAATGTGTTATCCTTCTTGTAACGTAATGAAAATTTTGCATGACCATAGAAGCTTATATTAAGCAGTGAAATTGAGTGTTTGAAACTATGTAGAAAGACGTAAAATGGTTTCCAAAATGTCCGAATATTATCCAAAAACCTTGACTACGTTTTTAAATGGCTACATTGTTCTGAGGTGCTCAAACTAAACCAAGACTCATTAAAGTTAACCTTTAAAAATCTACTAATATGCAGTGACTAAGAATTTCCAGGATGCATTAACTGCATGCATTAAACAATATGCATACAGTAGCATTCAATGATGGTCTGCCATGAGTTTCATAGACACTATCTCATAGTGAAATAAATTACTTTTACTAAGTAATGTATACATGAGAATGAGTTACATATGAATGCATATTCATAGGCACGTAAGTTTGTTTACATTGAAAGTTATGGAACCTCCGTATTAGGTTGCTCTATCCATACCTGGTAAATGGGGCATGTCCTTTCATAGGCATGGACGTGGCCATAGAAAGCGATATCAACCCTGTACTTCTGCCAAAGCCTCTGCAAGTCATCCCTGCCCATGGGCTCTTCAAACGAGCCTTCTTCTCCAAACCAATCGTTAGAGGAATACCCAAGGGGACGATAAGCAACAAAGATTAACCAAGGTTGCTTTCGTCTATCAACTGATGCAAGGCATTTCTCAAGGAACCTATATTGTTCTGAACCCTTTCTCCAGTCATGCTCACTATCAGCTACACAAAAGTGGAACATGCCATAATCCGTTGAATACCTGCATGTTAATTGAAATTGTGGTCACAAAAACATAGAATGACAAACACACTCTACAACAAACTAATTTGTGTTAGAGAAAGTGGACCAAACTAACTATTGAACAAGGTTTGACAAGAGTTCAACTCGTCCTGTCCTTTTAAGTCTAACCAAACTCATAGCAATGGGTTGCAAATGTAAAGATAATAGTCGTATATGATTCATTTCTTGATGTAGCTCACTCGATGTAGGACTTAACACACTCCCATGCAATACTTTCAGAATCTCACTTTGATACAATATGTTAAAACTCGAGGAAGTGCTAGTAGCATGTGGGCGAAAGGACCAGTCTCAATTAGGTTCCTCATAATGGCTTTTGTAGCTTATATCAACTTAGTGAGCCCCCAAATTTGAGACTCAGCACATACCTATGTAACACTGTCACAATGCCACAATACAAGCTTAGCTATTTCATGTGCACTACAAATTAACTGGATCACCAATCTGACCAAAAAGTAGCAAGTGGTCGAATGTCATGCCCAAGTGCTTGGGTGGAGTTATTCTTTTATGCCCTACTAATAGCAAAAAATGATTTCTCTGTAATCAGCATACGAATAATGTTTATTTGTGTGTAACTGTGCTATCTGTATTGCTGAGGCTCATCTTACCAGAACTTAGCTCTGTTCTCTGCAGGAACGTAGTATAAGGTCTCTGCAATCACACCACATTCCCCACCTGAATCTGTACTTGTATAGAAAGAACCTGAATCCGGCCAATCTCGTTCATGATTACCACTGCAAGATAATCAACTAAAAATTTATTAATGGACATTTTCATCAAGTAATACCTAAAATCTTAATCTTAATATTGATGAAAACTTCTAACCTTCTGCTCAAAAAAAAAAAAAAAAAAATATTGATGAAAACAAGTAATGATCAGTTACACAAACCTGGCAACCATATATGGAACAGCTGATGCAATGGGCTCCACCTGTGCTGTGAATTGGTCCCAATCTGCAACATACCCATCTGCATATGATATATCTCCTATGTGGAAAACTATATCATAATTTGGCAAGTCCTTGATGAGTTGGTCAGTAGTGTTAAGTGCACCCGGATCTTTACTACTGTATTCATTTGAGCCATCACGTTCTCCCTAAAGGAAATAGGAAGAAATATGAATCTTTTTCCCATCAATCATTTTACAACAAACTCAATTTGGCCAACAATACACACTCATACAAAAACTTTTAAGGAAGGGGTTTAAGCCTTAATTCCTAGCAAGACAGAGAAGTTGTATGGTCATATGAATTCGTCATGGGAGAATCTAAAGTTATTAGTTGATGTCTTAATCTATAAATTTCTATAAAAAAAAATGTACTAATAGGTTGGTTTGGAGCATTGGAATTTTTTTTCTTCCAAAAGGTGATTACTTACTTCATTCAATTATTATTTTCTATTGTTTATTCTTTTGTGTAGGTTTTACCTTCCCCATGTCACCAAATATTATAACACGTTGTAAGGAGTCTTGTCCAGGATATGGGGATGATTTGAAAGTATAGTTTTTGCCCCAAACATATGAACCATTAGATAAGATATGACCCATCCTGTAGGAGTACCTGAAATCCATCATATATAGCAACCTTTAGCAAATATCATTAATACATTCAAGAAGACTTTTATGTCGTGGAAATGAGTTAAATACATACACAGTGTTTGGCCACAAATTTGTCAAGAAACTTGTATGTGTGAAACCAAGATCATGCCAGCCAACTGTTCGTGCAGGTGCACCTGCAAAGCAATAAGGAAATCTCATCACGAAACAGCATTATATTCCATGAATTGAAAAGAAATTTGTGTCCACAGTGATAAAAGCTCATCCTCGATCTGTGTAACATAACTAGAAATTAAAATGAAGAATGATCCATTTGTAAAGAGGAATAAACAAGTCAGTGATCAAGACTTTCTAACCATTAATGGTTATGAATAAGCAGGTTAAGGGTAAATCCTAGGATTTGTTGTGTCTTCAACCATTAAAAGTCACTTGACAAACTCAATTGTTTGCAATATAGGACAAGACACAGTATACATACTTGATGACTGATGATTGCTTGTTGATAGTTTACTATTTCAAGAAAAAAAAAAGTGAATAATCAGAGGCTTTTTTCACCACTAAAAGCTTTATCTAAAACTAAAAAGTTAAATGGATCAAGTATAGTGTGATCTAATAACAAATTGGAATTCATAAGTAAAATTGTGTAATGTGGTGCAATTGTGGGTATATGAAATATGTTTAACATACCACACATGCTGTTTTGTTCAACTGTCAATGTTCCAGCAGGGGACCGTGTACGTGTTTCTTCTCCCTTCAAACCCCATTCAACAAATGGAACAGCTTCATCTATGGAATAGCCACTCGTCCAAGTTACTGTCATCTGCATAACATCAAAAAATTATATATGTATTGTATGTATATCTGCTCATATATAACCTAAACTAGAGTTGATTAATCAAAGATATAGAGTTAATTTACTACATTTTTGACAATCACTAGAGGGTTCGGGCCTTTATTTTACGACATTCTCCTTGCAGGCAAGCTTTATGTAGAAGTTTAAAAGAGAAAAAAAAAATTAACATTTTTGAGGAATTGAGACATGAAAATATAATTTGTATTAGAAGTTTTTAAAGAGAACCATCAATATTAGTGTAAACTTACTTCATTCCATAACTTTCCATGAGCTAGGCGTGCATATAAAGGTGCTTTTGGATTGGAAAATGTTATGACATTTGAAACTGCGACCAACACAGGCTGCAACACAATCCACATATATATGATAGTATCATTGACATATCATCAGTGAAATTACTTAATGTGGACAGTATAAGATAGAGACGCAGATAGGCATATTCATGAAGAATAAGAAAAGTAGAAAGAGTCCTTGACACACATTTGACAAACCGCCTGAAAACAATGCAAAGGAGAAATCTGCCCGTTGATTGATCAATTGGAACTTCAAAGTATTGTTGCCTGTTTGGTTATAGTTTGCATTGGAGAAATTTGCGTACTTGTACTGGAAGAAAGACATTCATATCACAAAGGTTAGAGAAGCAAAAAACAAGATGCTCTATGTGTTACTTAAATCTCACTTTCAATCTTTACACTATATGCACCTTTATCGGGCTTGTACATAAATATGGAGACTGGAATTCATCATTTTCCACTGAACAAGTTGATGAGCTGCCATTTCAAAATAAATTCCTTCAATTTCTAGACTAATTAATACAAGATTCAAAATTAATATATATATATATATATATATACACACATATAGTACTATATTCTCCGTGAACTTGTCCTGGAACAATGTCTCAGTTACTATATATATATATATATATATATCAAAGTTGTGTTCTATTCAAAATTGCCGGAGTCCAGAAGAAAAAAGTGTAGCTAGATAATGATACAAGGATTAACATTACTTGAAATTTGCAGGAGAATAAACTGCAACCCAATCATCATCGGAAGGATCAGGGTTTACAAGATCCACAGTAACCCATGCTGTATCCTCACCCTGTACAATCATATATCAAATCAATATCAGAATTAGGATTTGATTTCAACCACAACAAAATTCACAACTAACATCTAACATACATTTTTTTTTTATCACTTTTGAACCTTAAAAAACATTGATAAAAATAGAAAATTTTTTTTTTTTTATTTATTTTCAATAAGCAAGGGGATTTTTGGTCCACAATATTACAAACTCATCATATTTCACAGTATTTTAGATTAAAATTTGTGACTAGTGCAATGTTACCTTTACGTTGAACCATTATTAACATCAATTTATTCATTTTTACCTAAGGCATGTAGTTGTGAAAAAATTGTTAAATTTCTTTATGTATCAAGACTTATTATTTTTTTGTGTGATAAGGGCAATTGGTATAAAATAAAATAGTATTAGTGCTGATTGTGAAAAAAAATAGTATAATAAATTAACTTTTACGTCTCTAATTCTGCTATTTTATAAATGTTGTCTTTGATGTGGATGCTTGTCAAATTCACATAGGAGGGCCAAAGCTAAGGTCAAGCTTAATTACCAAGCACCATGTGTTTTACCTGTTCTTATCATTATTGTTTTTTGTTTTGTTAAGGAGGAATTGAGAGAAGAGAAGAATAGAAACTCAGCTTTAAGTTGTAAACGAAACCATGGATTAAGGTTTAGGCAGCCCATTTGAAGGAATAAACAAGCCTAATTGCTTAACCGACATGCATAATTTTAAAGTTGACTAGTGTACACTTTGGCTGTTAAATTTTTGTGTTGTTTTTATTTTGTTTATTTACATTGCAAAATTTTTATTTTTATTATTCACAACTGATTTCATTTTCACACTGGTCCTTTTATCTGAATTTTGATAGTAATATTCCCTACCAAAAAAAAAAAAAAAAATGAACTCCCTATATTTCAAAGTATTTTAGAGCTAGTATTTCATGAATTAATTAAATATCAATATTAATGATCAAATTACTGCCAAAAATAGATGAGTATGATCAATATAAAAACAAAATCAAACACATATTATCAAAATGAAAAACTTTAAACCTAAAGGATTAAAATAAAAATAACCTTAAACTTTAAAGGCTAAAAGTGTATTTTACAGTCTATAGTCTTTATAGTTTAAATTTGGGTAAAATACAATCTATTCTCCAAAAATTTAGGCTAATGTGTCAGTCAAGATCAAGACATTTCAAAACTGACCAATGTGCTTTCTAATCATCATGACAAATAGTAGAAAAATGAGTAATAGTTTAGAAATCAAATTAAAAATTTTTGAAATGTCTTGAACACGGATTAGCATAAATCTCAAAATAGTGAAATATTTTATCCTTTAAACTTTAAATTAAGGTCTCAATCATTATTTTATTTTATTTTTTTTAAGGAAAATGCCATTTTAGTCAAACTATTCATCGACAATGTGAGTTATTGTCACACTACGTTCCTGTCAATCAATGGATTCATTTCTTTCTAGGATGATAAGTAAAAGATTTGTGTTTCTACCAAATGACGTGTAGGATTCATTTATTTTGACACCTCCCCACTGAATTAATATTTAGCTTAGCTTGAATGAAATATATATATATATATATATATATATCTAAAGTTTAAAATGATTATTTTTAATTCTTAACAAATGCCATTTTACCACCGGGTGAGTTAAGCCAAATAATACCATACGGAGCCTCAGTTTAAACCCCCAGAGAGGGTGGGGGGTATTTTCATAATAATATTTTGAAATAGTGCATATATATATATATATAATTAATTAATTAAAGAGATTGATTTTAATTAGTTCTTAACGAATAGAAAGTGATTTTTTTTTCCTGAGAAAATGCATGCACACACACACAAGGAGAGGAGATATGATTTTAACACAAAAATACACCACAAATTCTACTTAAAAGTCATAATAACTATTAAGAGAGTATATTATGAGATAATCCCTTTGTTTTTAATTATATTTTATTTTTAAAAACAAACACATACAAAAAAGAAAAAATTAAGTAAAATGACCGTATTTAGTCTCTAATATCTAATGGAGTGATAATGTGACAATTTTTAGTATCACCCCATTGCACAAGGGAATAAATACGATAAATTTACATACTAAAATCACTCATGAACTAAACTTAAGGGAATATATATATATATATATATATATATATATATATATAAGTTGGGTTTAAGTTACACCTGGTGTAACTCTAAGTAATATTACACCACTCAATAACTTGTTAATGAATTTATATTTTGAAAATTTCACCGTTGGATTACATGTTTTATATGTTCTAAACATGCACACCAAATTTCATAACAATCAGATATTATTTACCATTTGATCCATAAACTCATCTTTTATACATTATTTTAAACTATAAAAACTTGAATTTATATAATTGATAGATGACATTACTATTGATCTTTGATCACCTTGAAATTTTGCAAATATGAAGAATATACAAAGATAATGTAATCCAATGGTCGATTTGTCAAAATTTACATCCAATTAAAAAATATTGATAGGTGTAACTCTAAGTAATACTATACAACCCAATAACTTGTTAATGAATTTATATTTTGAAAATTTCACCGTTGAATTACATGTTCTATATGTTCTAAACATGCACACCAAATTTCATACTAATTAAATTATATATAAATGCTTGATTTAGTGTTGGGTATACCTCGGAGCCGAGAATGAGTGGGGTGGCTGTAATGATGACCGAGTCACGGAATCCAAGAGTGGTTTTATAAATGTTGAACTTGGATAGTGGATGCTTGTCATATTCATGAACACGGTGAGCCGAAACCAAGCTCAAGCAAAAAAGCACAATCGTAAAGAACTTCAGGCAATCAGACCTGTCTTCCATTTTTTTTTGAACTTTTTTTTTCTTATAGTTATGTTGTGAAAGTAGTAGAAGTAGATCAATAAAGTAAAGGAATATTAGAGACTAAGAGAAGGAGAAGCAAAGAAACTACTCGATCAGCTAAAATGTTGAAAGAGACCCATGCATTTATGGCTGTGGATGTGAGAAGAAATGAACGATATCGAAGGGTTTATAAAGAGATGGAGCGACTTGTCGGTGTGTGATTATAATTTCTTCTGTGGCCTTCTACATACGCTCGCTTTGTCAGATAGCACTGAAGTTTTTTGTCGTACTGCAGTAAAGCCTATTATTCACCCCCCCCCCCAAAAAAAAAAACCGGTGCATTCAGCCTTGATTATTTTTCAGCCTTGTTATTTTTATCAATTTATTTTATTATTTAATTTATTTTTATTGTTATTCATGAGTTTCGTTGTATTTTTTAATATTATTCATGAGTTTCATTATACTATTTCAGCTAACTTTTACCTTTATCTATAATATTTTCAGTAAAAAAATTTCAGTTTTAGCTAAATAAGTTATCCCCAAATTGACATATGTGCGTTTGGCATTGATTATTTTTGCCAGCTTATTTTGCTATTCAGCTTATTTTTTCTACTATTCATGAGTCTCACTGCACTTTTTAGTACTATTCATGGGTCTTACTGTACTATTTCAATTAACTTTTACATTTATTTATAATACTTTCAGAAAAAAGTTTTTCATATCAATTAAATAAGTTGTTCAATTAAATTTCTGATATATTATTTTTAACGAAATGAGTTTTTTGCAAAAAGAAATGTAAATAAAAATAAAATAATGTACTTGCAAAAATATATGTACATACATTGTTATTTTTAAATTAACGTGTTTTGTTTATCCTATGGAAAAAAAAAATTGAACATCCTGACTAAAGAATGTTAAGAATTTAGATTCAATAAAAGTAACATTTTCGCAAATCTTAGATGAAAAACTATTATTAGTTTTAAATTAGGTCACCATAAACATCTCTTTTTTAGTCATAAATAATAGATTCTTATATAGAATTTGTTGTAAAATTGTTGTAAAAATATTATGGATGTAGCATTTTTCACAATGAATAATCCTGACCCCAAACATAGTCCTTAACCCTTTAAACAAAAACAAAAAAAAATCAAATAACAATAAGAATATGCCAAACAACAACAAATAACAATAAGAATATGCCAAACAACAACAATATTGTACAAAATATTCAACAACCAAAAAAAAAAAAAAAAACCATGCAAGAAAATAAAAATAAAACCACTAACAATTCATAACTCGTTCAACCCATTCCGTAAAAATTATTCATAATTTTTTTTTCTCTAAAAAATGGTACCAAGAGAGAGATACTATAAATGGTGAGTTCTACTCATTGGCGCCGATAGCTCTGCTTTTCTTGGCTTGCAGTTGCAGTAGGTATCATCTGTTGCTTTCTATCTTATTCTCTTTTTGTCTCACTTTCTCCATTCTTCTCTTCTTTTTCATCATTTTAGATCTCCTTCACTTTAATCTTGGCATTATCAAGTCTCTTTTTATCTATCATTAGTTACTTTTTGTTCTTCATTTTGTTAATTAGTATAAAGAAATTGTAAAACTTTATGCATTTGCATTTTTTATGATATCGATATATTCAAGTTTTTTTTTTTTTTGTTAGATTTTTTATAATTTAAGGTCTTAATGACTATGCTAAAAATAATCCTGGAACTACCATTGAATTGAAAATCATCTCCATTTTATAGGATGCTAAGACCCATTTAGTAAAATATTTTCTTGTTTTTATGTGATAAATATTTGTTGCAATTCAAAATTGTTTTATTCTTAATGTTTTGGTAGTAGCCTATAGAATTTATTTTAGAAAAGATTTTCCTAAACTCATTATTCTAAAATGGAAGTTTTAACTGGATTAGATTCCATGGTTTTTTTCCCCCCTTTGTGGATTTTTTAGATTTTGTAAATGGGGATGATTTAGATTTTTTTTTTTTTTTAGAGAGTTTCAACCTATGGCATTTGCTCCTCATGATAGTTCTTTTATCATCAGACCAAGAAACCAATCAGTTTTTGGTATAGGCAATGATTGAACCTTGGATCTCTTATACAACTATCAGAAATTTTATCAATTGAGCTGACTGGAACCCATTGGTTTTTTTTCCCCTTTGATTGGAGATTTTCCTCCTAAAAATTTGGCATCTTGATTGTGGATTGTTACTAATTGGTTAATGGTTATTATGCTTGCTAAATTTATTTGAAGTGCTCGTTCAATTTGCACAACGAGGAAATGAAGGAAATAATTCCATTGCTTGTGCCATGTTGTTTGAATTTTTTTTTTTTTTTCTATTTTTGATGGGAACATGTTGTTTGAATTAATTAGTTATCTTTTCCAAAAATTTTAAAACATTATTATAGTTGAGGACATAAAATACTAGGTTAATATTAGAATTTTTTTATTAAAAAAAAAAAAAAAGGTCATGTTGTGCATTAGCCCCAAAATGTTAAATCAGTAGCTTAAAAAAAAAAAAACAGAGTTGAACGAAACCAATGACTAAAAAGAACACAGATTGCCTAGTAGAATCAGTGCCCCTAAAAAAATGGCTTAGGTTTTGCTCTCTACAAAGAGAATTTTTTTAAAACAAAAACAATATGTTTTTTTTACTAACATTTCATTTTGTGATATATAAATTACACCTTTCAGTTGGTTAATTGTTAATTTAATCTTGTAAGTTTTATTTTGGTCATTTTAGTCATGTAAGTTCATATTTACTGTTATCATTAATTCTTCTGTCAATCTTTTAACAACTTGTCATTTTAGTCATATAAGTTCACATCCCACCTCCATGTTTTTCATAGGTTTTTTGGAGATTAAAAAACCTGCTAGTGTGCTAGTATGAGGAGATTAGAGAAAGCAACAGACTTTTTGAAGAATGATAGCTAAATGTCACTCTTTCTAGAACTGTTTTGAAATGGATGTTTAAAATGGGTAATTATATGCTTAAACTAGGATTTCTAGGGATTTCTAGAGCGCCCTAGACAATTGGGTGCTGTCCCCTTTAAGACTAAGTCATTGTGGGACTTATTTATGGAAAAATATGGTTTTTGGAGCAAGTTACATACCACCCATGTAAATGCGTAAGCATTCTTTGACATGTTGATAACATCGTTACTCAAATTTCAAACGAACATATCTCACTCATTTTATACCCAAATACAGTCAAATCTGTGTCCATTTTGAAGGAATGGATCTCTAATTTTCAATAGTACAAGTCTCACTCAAAAATTACTTGTGATTAAAGAGATATGGGCAAAAAGTGATCAGAGGTTATTGAAATTCAATAGTGAATTCAGCATATATAATGTTGAACTGTTTTTGAGTTCCTTCACTTTGGTTCTCTAAAGAGGCTGTATCCCACCTTATTTCATCATCATTGTGTTTATTACTATTGTTGGAAGCTTTTATTTTAACTTTACCAAAAACTTTACTTAAACTATACTGAATGCATGATCATGACTTTCACTAAAATATTTTATCCTAGCTTTGTTGGATCCATCCTAAAAGCTTTAATTACCAAACATGTTTTTTAATTGCTGAGTATTTTATATCAATTGATCTCATCTTAAAGTCTTAATGCAAATAAAATACTTTGCAACCAATCTTAGTCATGCCATATCGGACATTGTAGGCTATTTTAGCATGATACCAAAATTACTAAATAACCTCTCTCTCTCTCTCTCTCTCCAATTTTCTTTTAATAATTAATAATGTATCAAAGTAAAACACATGTTCTCAGTAGCAAAAAGTCCCCAACATGATCATGACTTTCACTAAAATATTTTATCCTAGCTTTGTTGGATCCATCCTAAAAGCTTTAATTACCAAAACATGTTTTTTAATTGCTGAGTATTTTATATCAATTGATCTCATCTTAAAGTCTTAATGCAATTAAAATACTTTGCAACCAATCTTAGGGTCCGTTTGGATACAGCTGAAAATTGAAAACTGAAAACACTGTAGCAAAATAATTTTTAAATGTGTAAATAATATCGTGAAACCCATTTTTAATGAAAAAGTTGCTGAAAAGTGAAATTTGTGGGTCCATGAACAATAAAATTTGTGTGAAAAATTCAAATGTTGCAGCTACTGTTCAATGAACAGTAGCCACAATAGTAATGAACAGTACAAAAAGCCGGCTGGGAAAGTTGAAAAGTAAAAAAAAAAAGAAAAACGCACACTTACACTACAACAAAATGTATTTTCAGTGACGAAAAAATTCGTTACTAAAAGTCCAGCTTTTCGTCACTAAGGACCTTTAGTGACGAAATTGGACTTTTAGTGACGAAACTCATTTCGTCACTGTAGCCCCGTCACTAAAAGTCCTGGTGACGAAAAATTTCGTCACTAAAAGTCCGATTTGATTTTTTTTTTAAAAAACTTTTAGTGACGAAAACGTTTCGTCACTAAATGTTTTCCTCACTAAAAACACTATTCAGTGATGAAAATATTTCGTCACTAAAAACACTTTAGTTTACTAAATCATATTTAGTGACGAATAATTTCGTCACTAAAACTATATTCAGGTACATATAGTGACGAAAAAATTCGTCACTAAAACTATTTTTAAGAAAATCCAGGCATATATAGTGACGAAAATTTTCGTCACTAAAACCATTTCTTACAAAATTTTGCTATATTTAGTGACGAAATTTTCGTCACTAAAACAATTTTTTGTTGCTATATTTGTGACGAAAAAATTCGTCACTAAAACTTATTTTCTGTTTTTATTTTTTTCATGGTTTTGATATTAACTTGTAACCTGTCATTACATTATTAAAACCTCACATTTGAATAACACATTTTTTTCAACAACATATTTATAAAAAAAGATCCATACATTCCACAAGTAAAAAATAAAACAAGTATCTAATTCAAACTCCTTCCATACAATAATTGTTTGCAATACATGATAACTCTACCTAAACCTTATTTTAGAACTAATGGAAGATGTCCTCATATGTCTTCAAGTAATGCCAAAAGTAAATCTCCTAAAAGCCACCAATAAGAAATCTGCACAAATATAAAAATAATGCTTCGTTAAAATCGTAAAGTAAAAACATTAACTATGTTATAACCAAAGAGTAACTAATATATAAGTTGTAGAAAACAAATAAAGTACTAACCAAAAAGTATTTTAACTTGAAATTGAATCACCCCCATAAGTAAGAGCATCATCATAACCTTTGCTCCTCAAAAAGTTAATAATATTATTTTGGACCTCATCTTGCTTAGTTCGTGCATCTTGGTCCTTAGCTCGCTCCTCTTGATCTCTAGCTCTTGCCTCTTTGAGCTCAATTATCTCATTTTCTAACCGTTGGATATACTCCACTGATGAATTAGAGGAGGCGGTGGTTACTAGAGAAGAAGAAGGTCTCATGCCAAGTCCTTTTACAATACCGGACTTCTTCTTAAACACCAAGTTTGAGATCTCCTCTTGTGTAAGGGGAATTGCATTAGGATCTTGACAATGATCCGCTTGCACTTTGAGAATATTTTCCTATCATTTAAAAGAGAAAAAGAAACAAACAATCATAACGTTAATACTACATATGTTATAGTTTTACAAACATAATAGGGATGTAATGATATACATACATATGTCGCTTCATCCTCAGGGTGTATCCACATATTTGTATTTGGATTGAAATGAACATCTTTGAAGACTTTTGCCAATTCAGGAACTTGACCATCATTATTATTTGTCTAATTAATTAACATTCAAGTGTTAGATAGATATACTTAATTAATCACAACATGCAATAAACTAAGGTTTAAGAAAATGAAAAAATACGCACCTCCTCATCAACCCTAACAGCAAGTGCTTTTGTCCCGCATCTATGTTTACCTTTAGTTTTATTCCTATTTTCAGCGTTCTTTCTTGATTTTTTCTAACAAACAACATTCAAGATATTTATTAGATCATGAATAAAACAATATACATTTACTTCATCTAAATATTAATTTAATCAGTTGACAACATAATATAGTAAACATTGGATAATAATAATATACGCATAAATAATTTACCAGCCAATCCTCATTGGTCCATCTTCCATCAATGAGTTCAGTCCACTGCTTAAGTGTGGCATTCATTTGCGGGTGGCTTCTTGCATAGTCAGCACCATGAGATTGTTTGAGCTTTTTATAAGCCTGATGCAACTTGTGAGAGTTGGAACTCAATAATCTTCCACATTTTGTATTTAATGTTTTCATTACCAAGTTAGAATCTCCTTCTAGCTCAAACTGATCCTGTAAAATGAAGTGTATATGTATTATAAAAATATTATTATATGAATTAGACGAGTTAGACATTATCAATGTAAATTTACCGCGATATTTTGAAACACCACATCTCTAGTAGCAGCATCAACATTTTTCCAATTTTTCACATTGTAACTGGACAAATTACTTCGCACTTGTATGCCAACGTGATTGACAAGCTTGCATGCATTCTTCCCAACAGGAGCATCATACTCTGCAGCTATACGTACTGGCAGCTTACCACTTTTTTCAACAAGTGCCCGTACTGCTATACCACGTGTTGCTCCACGGGTAGTTCTGCTAGCAGATCCTATATAAACATTATTAATGTTAAAAAATTATACATTCCATGTACATTATAGCTAAATTAAGTGAAGTATAATCTCAATAGTAAAAAGGTGCAGTTGTAATTAATATGTTCTATGTAATTACCAGTCGTGCTAGTTAATGTGCCGGTAGTCTGCGCCTCCGCACTAGAAGAACTTTGGGCGGGAGGATTTGCTTCAGGAGGTGTTTCCGTAGATTGGACCGTAGATCGGACCACTGGAATAGATGCCTCACCTCGCGAGCGTGTAAGTCGTCCTGGTGCCATCTGTAAGTAACATACATATAATAGAACAACAAAGTCATTACAAGTAATGGAACAATAAAGTTATTATCATCTATTGTACCCTATGGAACATCTATTATACCTTATGGATTACAGAATTAGATGAGTCATCATCATTGTCATCGTCACCAATAGGTGGTACATAATCATCATCTACCACAACATTAGCTCTACTTCTTTTCCCTTTTGCACAATTGGACTGAGCAGAATTCTTTAGAGAAGTTGAGATGTGCTTCAATCCCAAAGCATCAATTATCTCTTGGTTTTGCCTCATTCTATCCAATCTTGCCATCTCATACCTCGGTATATTACGAGTGTATTTGGCCTTTTTGGGCATTTTTTGAAACTATGTATTGACATGAAAGATAAGTACAATTGCTACTAACTTAATATCAAGCAATTCACAAGTGCAAAATTTGAACACAATTGCTACTAACTAAACACAACAGATGACCACATCAATATCCATATCAAGTTCAAGTTCAAGATAAGTATAAAACATCTCAATAACAATTATAGTCTACACCATTATCCATATCAAGCAATTCACAAGTGCTAAGTTTGAACACAATTATTACTAAATCAACACAACAAATGACCGCATCAATATTCATATCAAGTTCAAGATAAGTACAAAACAATTGCTACTTAGACAAGTATAAAAATTTAAGACAAGCACACAACATTTAAGACAATTGTTATGAACTCTACATATCATAATCCATATCAAGATCAACATCAGGTATGTCATGCTCTTTATTTTCATTAGCATCTCTTGAAGTTCCACCTCCAAGAACAACCTCAGTTTCAACATCACCCATACAATAGTCAATAATATTGTCCTCAACATTGATAGAGACAACATCAACAATCGCTTCTTGTTGGAATGCGTCACTATCTTCTGTATTATCATTAGATTCTCCACCCCCGACTTCCGGGACATCAAACACTCCCCTATGTTGGACGGATTGCACAATTTTCCAAGGTTCACCCAATTTGGTATCTTGAAGGTAAAAAACTTGTCTCGCTTGACTTGGAAGTATAAAAGGGTCATTTTCATACCACCGACTTGTAACATCAATGCTTGTGCAGTGTGCATCGGTTCTTATTGTTCTCCTTGGACCATTGGTACCAGTATTATACCAATCACACTGGAACAAAACAACTTTATGGCGAAACATATATTCCAATTCCCAAATTTTGCACACATAACCATAGAAGTCATGCATTTCTCCCCCATGATCCCCTTCAGTACATACACATGTTAACCAATTAACATATTGGACAAACCTCTCACTAATTAGTATCATATTGGACATTGTAGGCTATTTTAGCATGATACCAAAATTACTAAATAACCTCTCTCTCTCTCTCTCTTCCCCCCCCCCCCCCCCCCCCCCCCCAATTTTCTTTTAATAATTAATGATGTATCAACGTAAAACACATGTTCTCGATCAGTAGCAAAAAGTCCCCAACATTTTTCAATTAATTAATTTAATTTTTTTTTCTTTGATTGTGCCAGGCGTGTATATATACTATGTAATAACTTACTATTTTCATTTTCATTTTTATTTTTATATTTTTATTTATTTATTTTGATGCAACAGTTTCATTTTTCACGTTTATATTATTTTAGTTATTTGTGGTGGTATCAGGTCCAATTAAAAACGTGAGATAAGGTATCCAGAAACATCACAAAATGTATAGTAGAAAATCTTTTAATAAAATCATTACTATGATGGTCCCATAAATGTTTTGTTTATTTTTTTTAATCATTGCGGAAAGATTGTTAAATTTCTTTATGTATCAAGACTTATTATTTTTTTGTGTGATAAGGGCTATGATTCCATCCTTGAATCTACACATGTGAAGTAAATATTATTAAAAAAATGTAAAAATTTGTGTGAGAATTTTTACATTTTTTTATTTGTTAATGTGAGTCGACACATTTGCAACACAATAAGGGGGAAAAACGACTTGTTAAAAGTGAGTAAAAATGAAGCATTGTTTATATATGTAGGTGCATGTTTTTATACTCTATGAGTCTGATTTTAAAAAAAAAAAATTTATAATATTTCTCATAACTGTCTATGTGGTATATTGTAATTGGTATAAAATAAAATAGTATTAGTGCTGATTGTGAAAAAAAATAGTATAATAAATTAACTTTTACGTCTCTAATTCTGCTATTTTTTAAAGGTTGTCTTTGATGTGGATGCTTGACAAATTCACATAGGAGGGCCAAAGCCAAGGTCAAGCTTAATTACCAAGCACCATGTGTTTTACCTGTTCTTATCATTATTATTTTTTGTTTTGTTAAGGAGGAATTGAGAGAAGAGAAGAATAGAAACTCAGCTTTAAGTTGTAAACGAAACCATGGATTAAGGTTTAGGCAGCCCATGGATTAATTAAAAAAAAAATTATTAATAAGTTACACGTGCATAATTTTAAAGTTGACTAGCGTGCACTTTGGCTGTTATATTTTTGTGTTGTTTTTATTTTGTTCATTTACATTGCAAAATTTTTATTTTTATTATTCACAACTGATTTCATTTTCATACTGGTCCTTTTATCTGAATTTTGATAGTAATATTCCCTAAAAAAAAAAAAAAAATGAACTCCCTATATTTCAGAGTATTTTAGAGCTAGTATTTCATGAATTAATTAAATATCAATGATCAAATTACTGACAAAAATAGATGAGTACAAACAATATAAAAACAAATTTAAACACAAATTATCAAAATGAAAAATTTTAAACCTAAAGGATTAAAATAAAAATAATCTTAAACTTTAAAGGCTAAAAGTGTATTTTATAGTCTATAGTCTTTAAAGTTTAATTACCAAACATGTTTTTTAATTGCTGAGTATTTTATATCAATTGATCTCATCTTAAAGTCTTAATGCAATTAAAATACTTTGCAACCAATCTTAGTGTCATTATTGGACATTGTAGGCTATTTTAGCATGATCCCAAAATTTCTCTCTCTCTCTCTCTCTCTCTCTCTCTCATTTTCTTTTAATAATTAAAGATGTATCAAAGTAAAACAAATGTTCTGAGAAGCAAAAAGTCCCCAATTAATTTATTTAATTTTTTTTTCTTTGATTGTGCCACGCGCGTGTATATATACTATACAATAACTTATTATTTTCATTTTCATTTTTATATTTTTATTTATTTATTTTGATGCGACATTTTCATTTTTCACTTTTATATTATTTTAGTTATTTGTGGGGGTATCAGGTCCAATTAAAAACGTGAGATAAGGTATATATCCAGAAACATCACAAAATGTAAAGTAGAAATCTTTTAATAAAATCATTTCTATGATGGTCCCATAAATGTTTTTTTTTTCTTCTTAAATCATTATGAGGGCCTCCATGCCCTCGTTTGGTTATTCGTATAATAAAATCTTTTTTTTTTTTTTTTTGAGAAAACAGTAAGACCATATTATTAAGCTAAAACAGAAACATCAGAGAGGAATACATCCTCTAAATCACTAGGTAGTTCTTCTACTCATACATTAAAATCTGCGGATGAAACCGCTCTCCTAGCTAAGGCATGGGCCAACTTATTGCCCTCTCGTCTAACATGCTGGAAATGACAAGCTTGCATAGCAGCCCTTGAAGACGTGCATCCTCAATAACATTCCCATACAGAGTATTGCAACGTTCCCTAGCTTTCAAAGCCTGAACCACCTTCAAATAATCACCCTCCACTATTACCTTGAAAACACTCAGTTCTTTAGCAAACACAACAGCGCGAAGTGCAGCCAGCGCTTCAGTTGTTTCCACTGAATGAGGCAGCCCAATTTTCTGACTTAATGCAGCAATAATCTGACCGGTACAGTCCCTTAATGAATCAAAAATGGCAGCATCAAAAATCTTTATTACATTGCTCAATAAAAGACAGGCTAAATACAAAATTCATTTCCTAAGTTTCTTTATCTTTCATTTATAAGTTTACATTTTGTAATTTTAATCTTTTAAGTTTCAAACATTTTCAATCTAGTTCTCCGCTAACTCATCATCTATATCTGCCGTTAACCTATCCTAAAACGATGCCATTTTGGGCATAATTTAATATTTAATATTTAATTTATTATTTATTTTTATTTCAAAAAAATGTTAATTAAAAAAAAATTAAAATAACCCCAGTTACCCCACCCACCTCATTTGAAGAACATGAAAATTTCTAGCCTAACCCATAAGTGAGAGACTGAGAAGAGAAAGAGGGAGAAAGCGCTGAGATGTAGGGAAATCTTGTACCTCCAACAGTACCTCCTCCAAAAATTGTTGTAATTTGAATTTGGAAACGAAAAATAATAAAGACTGTGAACTTTGGTAAAGAAAAGCT
Organism: Quercus ilex subsp. ballota; assembly: GCA_032727855.1. Classification (NCBI taxonomy): domain Eukaryota; kingdom Viridiplantae; phylum Streptophyta; class Magnoliopsida; order Fagales; family Fagaceae; genus Quercus; species Quercus ilex. The sequence continues at coordinate 3,259,882 of CM064917.1, read as the reverse complement.
AAAAATGAAATTGGAAATTGAAAAAATAAAAACACCCACCAGGAAATTAAGTTAGAATAATATGAGCATCGTGGACCAAATGTTGATTTCCAGCAGAAATAATCATGGTTTGTTTGCGGGAATTGCACGTGCCTGAGAGTGTTGGTAAAACCAAGCCAATCCTGTTTTTCTGCTCCTGCTCATCGTGGAGGAAATGAGGAAATCATGGTTTGTCTCTCCAGTAGGTGTCTTCTTGTTGTTAATTAGTTGTAGTTATGGTGGAATCCATGAGCTCCAGGAAATCGCTACCTCCAACAGAATCGACTAGTTCTCTCTTTCTCCCTCTAAGGTTTGTTTGGGAACAACTTATTTAACTAAGACCGAAAACTTTTTTGCTAAAAGTATAAAAAAAAAAATTAAAAACTAACTGAATAGTAAAATGAGACTCATAAATAGTATCAAAAAGTGCAACAGGACTCATGAATAATACCAAAAAGAAACTAGAAACTAAAATAAGCTGAAGTTTTCATTGGTTCCCAAGTAGTTCGTTTGGGAATAGCTTATTTAGCTGAAACTGAAAATTTTTTACTGAAAATACTATAGATAAAGATAAAAGGTAACTGAAATAATACAGTAAGACTCATGAATAATACCAATAAGTATAATTGGACCAATGAATAATAGCAAAAATAAGCTAAATAGTAAAAAAAAAAAAAAAAAAAAAAAAAAAAAAAAATTTTTAAGCTAATGCCAAACGCACACTAAGTCTCTCACTTAGGGTTAGGCTAGGGATTTTTGTGTGTTCTTCAGATGAGGTCGATGGGGCCATGGAGGTAATTGGGTTATTTTAATTTCTTGATTTTTTTAATTAACTTTTTTTTTAAAAATTAAGAAATAAATAATAAAAAGTAAATTAGAGTTAACGTCAAAATATGGATGGACCGGATTGAAAAGGCTTGAAAGTGAAGTTTGCACTTTAGCCTAAAAGATACAACTTTATAAGTTTGGTTAGTGTCTTGTATCTATACAGTTAATAAATCTAATTATATAATTATCTGTAAGGTTTATTTATGATATTATATATGTATATATACACACACTTGTTTTTCTAAAAGAGTAAAGAATACTGGTCTAGCGAAATGGTACCTTGTTTATTACCACAAATGGTATCTTGTACATCTAGTGGAATCAATGCCTTCAAGTTATTGATTCTCAGAAACAAAAACAAAAACAAAACAAAAAGCCTTCAAGTTGCAAAATGCGTGAAACATAGTAGTTAAACTTTAAGAAATAAATAATAAAAAATAAATTAGAGTTAACGGCAAAATATGAATGGACTGGATTGAAGAGGCTTGAAACATAGAAAATTGAAATGACAGAATGCAAATTTAGAGTACTGAAATAAAAAATGAAAAAACTTAGAAAGTGAATTTTGCATTTTAGGGTGCGTTTGTTTTGGTGTAAAACGATTTCAGGAAATTGTTTTAGACCTTTCCTCGTGTTTGGTTGCGCATGGAAAATGGATTTTCCGGAAAAGAATTTCAATTGACCATAAAATTAAGGCCTTTGACTCGGAAAATATTTTCAGCCAAAATTTTACCTTCAAATCATTTCCAGAGATGCGCAAAGAGAGAAAGAGAGAGAGAAAGGACTCACACTAGCAAACACAAAGAGAGAGAGAGAGATAGAGAGATCGCGAACCCAGAAAACCCAAGATCGTCGCACCACCGACGAGATTGTCAAACCTGAGATCGTCGAACCCAAAAAACCCAAGATCGTCAAACCTGAGATCATCGCACCGCGAACCTAGGAACTGCGAGTCGCACAGCGTCGATCGCACCGATGAGTCGCACCGCGAACCCATGAACCCATGAACCACGAGTCGCACCGTGCCGATCGCATCTTAATTTGACTGGATTTAATGATTTTTTTTTCTTTGGTTTTGTTTCTTTTGTGTTGTGGACTGAGAAATGATATTATATATTTATTTGAAAGCTGAGAAAATGTGAGAAAATGTGAGCAACAAGTAGAAAATGTGTTTTCTATAGTATTTTCAAGAATACAGCCAAACACCAGAAAATATTTTTCAAATCATTTTTTGAAATGCAACTAAACACTTGAAAATATTTTCCTTTTTCGAAAATAGCATTTCCGGAAAATATTTATTTTCCGAAAAATATTTTACATGAACCAAACACAGCCTTAGCCTAAAAGATACTACTTTATAAGTTTGGTTAGTGTCTTGTATCTATACAGTTAATAAATCTAATTATATAATTATCTGTAAGGTTTATTTATGATATTATATATATATGCACACACCCTTGTTTTTATAAAAGAGTAAAGAATACTGGTCTTGCAAAATGGTACGTACCTTGTTTATTACCACAAATGGTATCTTGTACATCTAGTGCAATCAATGCCTTCAAGTTATTGATTCTCAGAAACAAAAACAAAAACAAAACAAAAAGCCTTCAAGTTGCAAAATGCATGAAACATAGTAGTTAAATTTTGGTGTAACCATTTTACTAGCAGTTTATGAAAAAAAGATATTATTTCTCGTTGTCCCGGGAGAGTAATTTGATCAGAATTCCTTTTCTCAGGATATTCTCAAATAACATGTAAATTTCATTCAAGATTTAGACATCGAAGATGTTAGGTTCTAAAGAGTTAGGAACTTATGTATTTAGAACTCTAATTTGTATTGTTGACAAACCATGATCAAAACAGGTTGTTTAGTCTTGTTTAAACTTGCTCAAAGTATGTTTATTTGTAAAACTAGAATCGAGTGATTGCAGATTTATTGGACTAAATCTGTAAGGCTCGATCGATCGAAAATTAGACTCAATCGATCGAACCACGTACAGATGTATTTTTCTGCAAAGTTCCAGTTCAGCCTAAACTCTATTTAAATGTCTTGGGGATCAAGTAAAACACTCCTATATATAAGGAAAACCCTAGAACGTTTTTGAGACTTTTTAAGAGAGAGATTAGAGTGCCTCTTGTGCCTCCTTTTATTTTTAGGGTTTTGCACCCAAACCTCTCTAAGTCTTTGTTGCTCATACTTTGCTGTTTTGTGTAAATCTCTTGTGAGATCTTTGAGGAGCTTTCCTTTACACAAAACTTAGGGTTTTCAAGGTAGAGATATTATCTACATCTTGATGATCAACAAAGTTGCTGCCATTGGAGCTTAAAGAATAACAAGCGTGGGTGCTTGTAGCTGATTGGAGAATCCAAGAAAGAAGGAGTGCATGGATTCGGAGCTTGCACGTGGTCGTGTCAGTAAGTTCTACTGGTGGGTAGCATTAGGAAGTCAAGCAGGGAGCTTGTAAGTCCTTTTATATGAACTTCGATTCTTTCATAGTGGATTCAGGTTTGCCTTGAAGATAGGTGGGTTAAATCCTCCCCAGGTTTTTACCGTATGATTTCCTGGGTGATCATATCATTGTGTTATTTATTTTTCCGCTGCTTTATATTTTTGATATGATTGTTAGATTGTTTTAACCTAGAATTGCATAATTTGACTAAGTTAATCACTTGGCTAATTAACTAGGTTAATCCAATTGTTGTTTTAAGGGGTCTAAATTTCTAACAGAAGACACTCAAGGCCATGGCTAATACCATGTTGGTCGTGAGTAATAAAGGAACATGTCGGTAATTTTTTTTTTTTTTTTTTTTTGATGGGTGTCGGTAATTTGTTATGAGTGCATTTCTATATAAGAATTTGAATTTTTTGTGGACTTGGGAGTTTTCCATATCCAATTTCATCGACTTTTATCAATTTGAACCCTTTCATGTGTGTATATGAATTTGGTTAGTGTCTTGTGTCTACATGGAAGATAAACTAATTATTTATTTATTTGTAAGCCGATAGAATTGGATATGGAAAACCCCGTTTCTACCCCCAAAAAAAAAAAAAATCAAATTTTTATATCAAAATGCATCTATAACAAATTACCGAGATGTTTCTTGCAGATATTTATTTATTTATGATATATCTAACTATATATTTATCTATCTAGATGGGCTTTTTTTCATAAGAGAGTAAAGAATATTGTTCTTGTGAGATGGTACCTTGTTTATTACCACAAATGGTATATCTTGTACATGGTGATTTTACATCTTCACGACTACGTCTACTGCAATCAATGCCTTCAAGTTATAAAACACGTGAAGCATATCAAATAGTGACCTAACAATTATTTATTATAATCTCTTATCGGCTATCACGGTACAAACGCTCCACCCACCAATGTAGGGGTGTCAATTCAAGTTAGCATGTTAGGTTTCATGCCATGTCGAAGTAAGAATATTTGACTAAATGCCTTAACTTGAACCTCATTCAATAATCGTGTCGTAACTCTTCAACCCTAACCCGTCCTATTAATGACACAGGTTGACATGACCCAACCCGTACTTGACATGCTTAATAAACAGATCGTGTTGGGTTGATACGAATGTGACACAACCCATTTCAACCCATTTAATATTAAATATAACATCCATATATAGAAATAAGTTCTTTATATCCCGAACGTAATGCATACAATTCAAGTATTCAACTCACATTCATAATAACATAGTTTAACAAAAATATAACATTTATTTAGAAATAAATTATTTACGCTCCAAAAGAAGTGCATATACTTCAACCCAAATTCAAAATAATATAGTTTAATATTGAAAGAGTTGGTGCAAACAGTAGACTGATCATGACTAGGGTTTATAAAGTTTCAATTTACAATTATATTACTTGTAAGTTTTTGTAATTACTCACATTTCTTTTTAAGTTTAAAATATAGGTTGGATATAAAAAGTATATGACAAATCTAAAATAAAATGAATATATATATTTTTTTTTTGATAAGCTAAAATAAATATTTATTTGTTATACAAGTTAAACGGGTTGTATTAAATATGTCATTTTAGGTTTATACAAATAAATTAGCATGTCAAACGTGTCTATTGCAGGTCACGCGAGTTAACTCGTTTATGACACGTTTCTTATCATGTCGCTTTCAAATCGACCTGTTTATGACCCAAAGCTAAGGCCCAACCCTAACCCACAAAAATTTGTGTCTGTTCGTATTGTGTTTGTGGGTTAGGTCAAAAATCGACACCCCTACCAGAGAGGTCCTAAACATGAAAAAATTATTAGGTTTTAGGATCATCCGAAGAAAAGGAAAACTATCTCCATTGTCATCTCACATAGAGAAAATTTATTTAACGACATGCGTTACCATTATTGCCACTACCCTATCGTGATTGTGATTGAGGTTATGAATAGTGAATAAAAATTGATGTGTCAAATAAAAATGATAGTTCACCAATCACAGCCCTACATCTCATCAAGTTGTAGTAATGCATTTGTATAGAATTATGGGTTGCCATTTAGGATGCACGGACACTTCATTTGGGGTGTCGTACCTATATCATATCCGTATCGTAATAGAGTCTTATTTGTCATATCATATTATAATTTTTTTAAAAATTGCTCGTGTCACTATAACATACCCATACCCATGCCTTTGCATCCTAAATTGCCATATAAGAATGTAATGAATTCGCGTGAAAGTAATGGTTCTTCGATCATATTCGTTATTAAGTTGTGACAAAAATTTTAGTAAAACAAGTGACAAATAGTGTGGTCCTAAAGAACCGATGTCATATATATATGTGTGTGTGTGTGTGTGTGTGTGTGTGTGTGTGTGTGTGTGTGTGTGTGTGTGTGTGTTAAGCCTCGTCAATGGGCCGGGCCGGGCCGTGCTGACCCGGCCCGTTTTTACTTGGCCCATGGGTCTAATGGGCTGGGCTTAACGGGTTGTTAATTAGTCAATGGGCTGGGTCGGGCCGGGCTGGATGGAAAAACCCTAGCCCATAGCCCTACCCATGGGCAATGCCCATTTGGGCTTTAGCGGGCTGGGCTAGTGAGGTGGGTTTAATGGGCTACCCATGGGCATTTTTAACAGGTCTTCAATGGGGTTTTAAAAATTTAACCAAAGAAATTATAATTATATATCATTACAAACTATCAAATTGAACAATTAAATCTACTAAAAAGATTCTATTAAAAAAAATACTAAGACATACCTCTTAAAAAGGTACTAAAATAAGATTAATTAACTTATATTGATAAGAATAAATAAGTACATTGAAATTTTCATTAATATATTAGACTGAAAAATTGTAATTGTATAAATATAACTATTAAAAATATAATACTATTATTCTATAGAGTATATAACTATAAGAGGGCAAAAATAATAAGAGATGAAAAATTGAGAATAGTCTAGGGAGAGTTTGAATTTGAGAGATTTGTTGTGAGTAAAATGAGAGAAATGGCATAGGTATTTATAGATTGGATACTTGAACACACACACACACACACACACACACACACACACACACACACACACACACACACACACACACACACACACACACACACACACACACACACACACACACACACACACACACACACACACACACACACACACAAAAGAGAGAACTGACTTTTGTATTGTTCAAACAGTAAGCATTCTTAAAGGAAATATATGAAGAATCAAATATTTGATTCTTCAAATATTTCCTTTAAGGAAATATTTGATTCTTCATATATTCCCTTTAAGAATGCTTACCGTAAGGAAAGAATTTCTTCCATGAGTTCCAACCAACGGTAAGCTTTTTTTTTTTAAAAGGAATTTCTTCTATAATTGTAACTTGTAAAGAATGAATTAGAATTTATCAAAGGAAGGAATGACTTTCTTTCCAGAGGCACAGAGGTAGGGAAACGGTCATCTTAGTAACTTAGTTTTAAAAATCAAAACTACTAGACTAATACCAAAATATATATATTTATTATACACATTGTATCACAATCACTCCAAATATTTAGTAGTTAGGTGTGTGGTCTTAAAGTTTTTATAATGTCTAAAGTTCAATCCCTCACCCACCGAACCCCCAAATTATTTTGTTATGAATTTTGGGCAATGGGTCTGGCTAACGGGTCGGGCTAACGGGCTGGGCTAATGGGCCGGCCCACCGGGCGCCCATGGGTAAAGAAACTAACCCATAACCTATCACATTGGGCTATTGGGCTACCCACGGGTTTCAATATTACCGGGTTGGGTTGCCCATTAGCCTGATGGGCTAGCGGGCTATTGGGCTAGCCCATGGGTCATGGGCTATTTGATGACCCTTAGTATGTGTGTGTATAGACACACACACACGGTAATTTACAGGTGCTGTGGTGGCACTTTACTAACCATATATGGAGAGCATATAAGATAAGTTCACCATAAATTGAAATGAAAATTTTGGTGGTTCAATCAGCATGCGCCTATACGTACAATAACAGGTCGATAATAATTTTAATTTCAAAGGTCCATGGTAGCTTAAAGTTACACACACACACACGGTAATTTACAGGTGCTGTGGTGGCACTTTACTAACCATATATGGAGAGCATATAAGATAAGTTCACCATAAATTGAAATGAAAATTTTGGTGGTTCAATCAGCATGCGCCTATACGTACAATAACAGGTCGATAATAGTTTTAATTTCAAAGGTCCATGGTAGCTTAAAGTTTAAAGATGTCTGTGTCTTCATCAAAAAACATCGACAAAAATAATATTAAAAAAAAGATTTGTTATTGATTTTCAAAAAAAGAAGGTAACGATGCTCTTACCTCCTTTCTCAATTTGCAATGTTGTTATCGTCCTTTTCGTTTTGGTCATTATTATTATTTTTTCTTAAAGAACAAAAAAAATGGGTAGAGAGGGGCGACCTTAGTTGGCGACCTAAAAATAAAAGGAATGTTATGTTTACAACATTTTCACAACAATCATAAGTGGTTAGTTGTTATTAATTGGTTCAAATTTAAACCTCTTACTGAAATTACTTTTTTATCCCAACAATAACAACTCGTAACAACCTATCATTTAGGATTTGTTATAAAAATGTTGTGAAAATATTGTGAACATAACATTTCTCTAAAAATAACCATTATTAAGTAAAGAAACAAAGCAAAAATGTATAAGAAGAAGAATATTCTTTCAAAAATAGTATGGGTTATGGAGTGTTGAAAAAATGGTCATTATTAAGTAAAAAACAAAGCAAAAATGTATTAAAAAAAAAAAGAATATTCTTTCAAAAATAGTATGAGTTATGGAGTGTCAAAGTATATTAGTTAAAATTGAGGGCCGTTTAATAATGTTATTTTAGTAACGTTATTTAAGTGTTGTGAAAATACGTGTAAGTGAAAAAGTGTTGTAAAAATACATATTGTATTGTTTCAACAACAAAAAATGTTGTTTAAACAACGTTATCAAACAGCCCTTAAATTTTTTTATTATAGTTACTCAATTTTTCTATGGACCATGCAAGATATATTCTTTGGTTAAAATTGAATGTTAAAAAATTTACTTTTATTTTTTAACTTTTAACTTTATTACCATTTTATTGTCTCAACTTTTTCTTCTCACAATTGTAAACTATTACACTTAATCCAAATCCATTAATCCGAATCCATTAAAAAGATATTTATTTCTTTACTTTTGCTTCAATTTCTTTTTAACAATGCAATAGCTGTTAACAATTAACATATGAATAAAAAAAATTTACCAATTAAAAAAAAAAAAAAAAAAAAAGGAAGAAGAAGAAGAAGAAGGAAAGGCCAAGCAATTTGGTCCAAAAAAAGGTCATTTCTTATCTTTCATCTCATTTTGTAGCGTGAAGCCGTGAACACGTGAATGTTTGGTAAGAACTGATCGATTTGATATTTGAGATTGATGTTTCTTTAAAAAGAAATTATGTACAATTTGACCATTAAAATTTAGGTTCATTTTTATTTTAATTATTTATGTTTAAAAGTTTTCGTTTTAACTTTTTTATGTTTGATTATATTTTTATATTATTCATTTTAATTAATAATTTGACCATTAAGTACTCTCAATGTTTATTTATATTATAAAATAATGAGTTTAAATTGCTGTAAAATGTAGTAATTTCATTACTTATTTTTTTGAGGAGAAAGAATTTCATTACTATATATATAATCAAACATATTATATATGGTTAGATTACTAACAAAAATAAATAGTATGGATATTAATATGAAAAGTCAAATATTAAGGCCTAAATTAAAAAATTAAAAAAAAAATTTAAACTGAAACGTGAATGGTCAAAATAACGCCCTTTCTAAAAAGAAATCAATACACACTCTTAGATATGAAATAACCACAAACTTTGAGGACAACTAATAAGTGTACTTTAGTCTTGAAAAAAACTACAAAAGAAAAAAAAAAGAGGCATAAATATAGCTTACACCTACTAAATTTTTTTTTAAATTATTTAATTTGGTCCTTTAAATTAGAAGTTACTGAACTAAAATAACAAGCTTCAAACTTAAATAACTAAAATGATTTTTTAGCAAAGTTAGTAGATGTAAATTACATTTTTGCTGCTAAAAATGACCTACGATAAAAAGCTTTTTAGACCCTATTAATAATAGGACATTTCTCCTAGGAAGAAAACCCAAGTTGTAATTAAAAACTTTCTCCAAAAAAAAAAAAAGTTGTTATTAAAAAGATTAACCGGAATCCAACCTTGCGAGTACTGTCCTTCGTTAAAGAATAAAAAAAAATAGGGACAAAAGGGGCTTTTGCCATTTTCGGGCAAATTATATAGGGAAATGCCCCTCTTTTAAAACTCGATTTTTGATAAATCGAGTTAGACCCTATAGTGGCGTTTTTAAGTAGCCTATAGTGACGTTTTAAGGACCTATAGTGATGTTTTTTAACTCGACTTCATTGAAATCGAGTTATAGGCAATGAAATCAACCTATAGTGGCATTTTTTTACCTATAACTCGATTTCTTTGAAGTCGAGTTAAAAACGTCACTATAAATACTTAAAACGTCACTATAGGCTCCTTAAAATGCCACTATAGGGCTTCAAAAATAAAAATTTCTAACTCAATTTATCAAAAATTGAATTTTAAAAGAGGGGCATTTCCCTATTTAGTTTGGAAAGGAGGGTATTTTTCTATATAATTTGTCCGAAAAGGACAAAAGCCCATTTTTTCCGAAAAATAGAGATCTTCAACACTCCTTTTTTGTGTGGGGGGGGGGGGGGGGGGGGGGGACAGGTGAGACAAAAATACATCTTTCAAGTTTCTAAATATAGTACTATAGGTTGTGATAAACATTGAAGTAATGACATGGAAATTTTCTTTTCCTTTTGCAATCATATACTAACATACAAATTTTATCAACATATCATGTCAACCCTCAAATAATTATAAAAGTCCAAAACGTTAAATCTTACATGTCTTTCAATGAGGTGTCAAAAATGCTCTGTCATGCCCTATTCCATCTTGTCATCTTGTGCCAATTTTTCCCGCAACAAAGACACACGGAATGACACATTTTGTTCACCTCCCCTCGTCATTTCTCTCTCTCTCGTTTATAAGTTAATGTTTTATACATATTATATTATAATCTATCTTAGAGCTCTCATAAATGTTGGTCATTTTAATTCATCAAAAAAAAAAATGTTGGTCATTTTCTTTTTCATTTATATCTCATCAATGTCAAATTCGCCTAGCAAGAATAATAAAATACTCCCAACCCACCTCCCGCCTGAAGAGAGGAGGAGAGCCTCACGAGTAGACCTCACTCTACCTTGTTGTCATCTTTATATATTTTTTAAATTGAGGGTATGACAACAAAAGAAAAAAAGAACAGTTAATTATTAGTGTATTATACTCTTCTCTCACATAAAGGTGCGCTCTATTACACTCCATTTTGCAACCATGACTCAAATAGTTTTTAAGAGTGAAATGGCAATCTTGTCTAAGAAAGGCTAATAATGTCATTTAAATTTTTAGATGGACAAAAAATTATTTACAAACATCATCAAATCCCATAATGATCATAATGATAGATCAAGTGTTTAACACTACTTTCTCATCTCGTAACCTATCATTCGATTGTTTAATTACTTTACTAATATTGTGATTGATTTGATAATTGAGAGTAAATTGCTACTTGTGATCAATTTAGTTATCAACTTGTTGCACTCTCACTAACTAAAGTGTCAAAATAGAAATATTGGAATTCATATACTATAATAGGGATTCAGCATATATCGAATGCAAGAAATACCCTCTCCATCACTAAGATTTCTTTAAAATAGATTGCACTCTTCAATTACCTTTTAGAAATGACCATGAATTCACGATTGTGTGATTTTAGTCATTTGACTAGTTGCTAGTTTAAGACAGGTCAATGCTCCTACTTATTCTTTTTGTCAAAAAATAAATATATACTACTTACATCCTAAATTGTTTGTCCTATTTAGAAAACACAACTTTTTAAGAGAATATTTTTTATTATCTTGTTTTTTAAATAAAAAGATATAAATTTCCAAAATTACTCTTAAACAAAGTTCTCAAAAAAATTTATCATTTAAAGTGCGTGTGTTTAGTAGGGACATAATTGAAAATTCAATAAATCAATGTCTTTTAATTTTAGAAACATGACAAAATTTTAGAACATCCTAAAATAGAATACAAGACTAACAATTTGCGACAGATGAAGTAAATATAAATATGAATACTTGAGGTTTATTGAAATCGATAGGAAAAAATGTGTAAAAAGTGGAGCCACCAAAAAAAAAAATTTATTTTAGATTTTGGAATAATTGTGAAAATTAGTTATAAATTCATATCTTAATCAAATGGAAATAATGACATTTTAAGATACCAAAGCCAGTGTTAAAATTGACATCAAAAGAACCCATAACATGCAAAATCCAAATGCAACATAACATAATTTTCTTCCTTTCTTTCTTTCTTTCTTTCTTTCTTTCGGATAAATAAGTTATTTCATTAGACCAAATAGTAAGATACAAGAAAAGAAAAGATATCATTTTCTTAAAACATTTGCATGACTGCATCAATGGAAGCAATAATGCTTATTCCATCAAACATCACACATAAGCTTCCTCCAAAGAAATCTAAAAAACAAAGTTCAGGACGCCAAGGTGGTTGGTCCACAACTGTCATGTACACAAGCCAAGATATCTTTGTACTCCCTATTAATAGTGAAGGAATCATATACCTTTCCATCTCTGCTCTTCTTGTACTCAAAGAGGAGAGAAGAGCGATTGAATGCTGTCAGTTTGACAAATCCAAAGTCATAGTCTCTGTATAAACTCCAATCCGGTATCCCTTCGAAGAATGATCCCAAGTGGTGCCCTGCCCCTCCAGCAACAATATGGATGGTTCCATTCATGGTCCCCGAATAATGAGATTCTTCTGAATTAACACACGTGTTCTACACCACCAGCATTAATAATACATGATTAGAGAAAATTGCATGCAACTGATCTTAAAGTTAATAGGTAATTCACTACGAGGAAATTTAAAAGAGAAAGATATTGTAATGTTAAGCTATAAAGAGTTGGATAATTAAGAACTGCAATTGGGGATTTGCATTGTTTAATAGGTTATTCTTCTACATATAACTAATGAAAACTTTTGCATGACAATAAAAGCTTATATTAAGCAATGGGGTTGAGTTTCTGACTCACTATCTAAAAAGCTTATATTCAATCTTTTTAATGGTTCCAAAGTGTCCAAAAATTATCCAAAAACTTAACTACGTTTTTTAACTGGTTTCATTGCTTTGAGTACAAAAACTATATCAAGACCCTCAAAAGATCTATTAATAGGTAATGATTTAAGCGCCTCCAGGAAGCATTTATTGCATGCATTGAGCAACACAAAATGCAACATTCAATGGTGGTGTGTGAGCAAGAGTTGCATAGATACTAACTTATTAGGAAATAAATTACTTTTACTAATGTATGCATGAGAATGAGCTACTCCATATATCTAGCTTTAACCATACCTGGTAAATGGGGCATGTCCTTTCATAGTTATGGACGTGGCCATAAAATGCAATATCCACCCTGTACTTCTGCCAAAGCTTCTGCAAATCATCCCTTCCCATGGGCTCATCAAACGAGCCTTCTTGGCCAAAGTAGTTGTTTGAGGAATAGCCGAGGGGACGATGAGCAGCAAAGATTAACCAAGGTTGTTTTCGTCTATCAACTGATGCAAGGCAGTGCTCAATGAACTTATACTGTTCTGTACCCTCTCTCCAGTCATGCTCACTATCAGCTATACAAAAGTGAAACATGCCATAATCCGTTGAATACCTGCATATTAATTGAAATTGTGGTCACAAAACCTAAGAATGAAAAAACATGCCCTACAACTTGGAGAAAATGGACCAAGAGTTCAACTCCTCTATTTTTAATTAAATCTGATGATGCACAAAATCGTTCTAATGCAATGGATAAAACTGCTAGAAAAATATATGTGCCATTTACCAGAACTTAGCTCTATTCTCTGCAGGAACGTAGTATAAGGTCTCAGCAATCACACCACATTCCCCACCTGAATCCGTACCTGCATAGAAGGAACCTGAATCCGGCCAATCACGTTCATGATTACCACTGCAAAATGATCGACTAAAAAATTTATTGAAGGCCATTTTCATTAAGTAATACGTAAAATCTAAATCTTAATATAGATGAAAACAAGTAATGATCAGTTACACAAACCTGGCAACCATATATGGAACAGCTGATGCAATGGGCTCCACCTGTGATGTGAATTGGTCCCAATCTGCAATGTATCCATCTGCATATGCTAGATCTCCTATGTGGAATACTATATCATAATTTGGCAAGTCCTTGATGAGTTGATCGGTAGTGTTAAGTGCACCTGGGTCTTTATTGCTGTATTCATTTGAACCATCGCGTTCACCCTAAAGGAAACAAGAAGAAATGTGAATCTTTTCCTCATCCATCATTTACATGAAACTTAATTTAGCAAACAACATACAATCATACGCACAATAGTAGGGAAGGAATTGCATTTGAGCCTTAAACTTCTGGTAAGGATTCTTAAGCACTAGATTGAGGGGCAAAAAATGAATTGAGGCATTTTATATATTTAAAAATGACTTTTAAATGAAAATTTAAATATTCCTTAAACTCTATTATCTTGTTTTAGATGTAAAAATATTAATTAACATGAATTACCTAGAATTTTTTTTTTTTTTTTTTTTTTTGAGAAAGTCTATAGATACAAAAAATTTGACAAAACTTTTCACACCTATTTATGTGGCAAATTAATAGTGGTAAGTAAAAAAATGATGTTAGTGATATATGGACCTAGATGAGAACTAGTAAAAGTTTATCCACACAACTATTGTGAAAAATGTTGTGAAATTTTTTGTGTATTGCTCTCTTTTTTTAGAAGTGCTACATTTACAATATTTTCACAATAAATTCTAGGTGTTAAGTTATTACTAGTTATAATTTGAATTCACCATTGAAATTACTTTTTAAACTACCAATAACAGCCAGCAACAACCTGCCACTTAAAATTTATTGTGAAAGTATTCCGAAAAATATTGTGAACGTAGAATTTCTCTTTTGATAAAAAACTATTATTTTATTTATTAGCTAATATTTGAACTTAATTAATACTATTATAATGAAAGAAATAGTCATAATGGTCAAAATTAGGGGGGTTTTTTTGTTACTTAGAGCCTTAGGCAACTGCCTCTCTTGCTTATATGGTAGAGCCAATTGTGACTAGACTAAATGCAAGTTTTGTACATATAAGAGCCTAGTAGCCTAGTAGACAAATAGCAAAACCATATACAAAGTACTTGGGATCTAGGGGGAGAAATGATTTAAACTGCAAGATTAGCAAAGCCTATTGCAACTCTCTCAAAAAAAAAAAAAATCAAATCCTATTTGTTATAAAAATGTTGTGTATGTAACACTTCTCATCATGAAAACAATCTGGTCTTCTTTGAAAATGAAAAGTTTTAAAAATATTGTGGACATAACACTTCTCATCATAAAAATGTTAGGCCAAATGATGATATGGTTTTGCTATTTGTCTCAACTCTCAAGAGTTGAAGATATAGAAAGCAACAATAGAATATAGAGAAGCCGTTTGGTCACCGAGTTTAAACTCTAGTGTTCAGTGTTTAAACACTAAACACTAGTGTTCAAAAATAAAAACACGCGTTTGGCAACATATCAGTGTTCAGTGTTGCTTGAAAATTGTTGTTGAAAATATAGTTTTTAAATGATGCTTTTTGAAATCACTTGTGGCCTCTTTTTAAACAACAAACAACGTTTTTCAAATACCGTGGGGATCACTTGATGTGACATATCTGTGTTCAGTTCTCTTCCTCAAATCAGACCCTCTGCCCTCATCAAATAAAAAATTTATTTTGTATAGGGTGTCAGCTTTTTTAAAAATCAAACACACACATACCAAACACATATTTATATTTTTTGAACACTGAAACATGTTATTTAAACCATGATACTAAACACATTTTTTTTTGTTTTATAAACACTAAAACACGTTGTAGGGACTCAACTTGTAAGGCCCCAAACAATACATTTTTAGAGAGTGGGTTTGAAGAAATTGGCCATTGCAAGCCAACGGAGCCCAATCATGAACTCATCGCCTTTGAAGGCCAATGCTCCTAAGTTTTATCTCAAAATTGCTCCTCAGCCTTGTGCCGAGGAGCTCCCCCCCTCTCTTTTGGCGCTTTATCGGTCCTTCTTATATATTCCTATCTTTCCATCTCTCCCCTCCATCTGTTGATCATCCATGCGTTTCCCCCCTGAATGTCCGTCCCATCAGCAACACTATCAGTACTCAAGTGATTCACAATAATCAAAGTCGCACTGTCTAAGAGTCACATCTTCATTAGTGCGACCAGAGGGTTAGGTGAACGCATTTAATGCAGAGGTGACAGCCTGTCCTAGGCCCGCTTCCCCATCTAGAGCTAATCTCGGTCCGCCGAGGACAGGGTTATTCTCAGCGGGGTTTCTAAAATGTACGCTCCCACGCATTCTCCTCGGACGAACCCTCGTCCTCGGAATGGGCCATGGGCCAGACGTCATGTGGGCCGAGGTTACCAAGCCCACGGGCCCCACAATAGCCCCTCAAAATCCTGCTGTCCGTGTTCTCGGACGGGGAGGAGGATTTTGACTTTCCTGGGCCCCCATAAGATTCATTAAACCTCGGTCCACGTCAGTGTTAGGGCCTTTTTATCTGCCACAGGTAAATTTTTGGCGCTTCGAGATTCAGAGCGCGTTTGCATTAAATTTTGGCGGCTCCAGGTTTCCCTCTTTCGATGGTGTGATGGTAATCCTCCGGCAGGGACCTCCTGCTTTTATGGGCGGGAAGTTACATTTAGATAATCTTAATTAAAGATATAAATACTCGTTTGAACCGCTTGGTTCCTTCATTTGCACGCTTACGAAATTCGATACACATATTCTGAAGTTGGTCCAATTTTCGTACTAGTGAGCACCCCTTTCCAATCGCAGAAAGCATGCTAGAAGAGAATCTCACCATTTCTGCCAGTTTTCTACTTTCTGTAACACGGGATTCTCCTTGATTGATTGACCATAGGAGGTTTGGTTATTTTTCTGTAGATCCGCACGCCTTCGTGTGTCCTTTTCCTCCGGTCAACAAGGAAGACTTGGAAACCGCCATTAGTGAGGAACTTCTTTTGAACAAGGCCGATAACCAGATTAGAGCCGCCCAAAAGATCCTCAGCTTAGGTGAATCGCTGTGGTAAAAGACGGTTTTGCATATTCCGAAAGATCTTCTATTTCGGAAGGCATTCCGTTGGTAGGCTCTTCATTGTCCCATAAAGCGGCGGAGGCCGAGGAAAGGAGCTTAGAGGAAAGAAAGGAAGTGATCGAACCAAGCTCGTGTGAGGACGAACTCAGTGTATTTGACCGAGCGGATTAGCCCGAGGGTTGGTATCCGACTGAGATGGGTCCTAGGAGACGGCCCCCGACCAGCATTCTTGACCTGCTCGAAGGCAAGTCTGGGGAGGGAGTGCCAATGGAGTCACAACCTGAGCCTCCACCACCTAGCTCCCAGCCTTCCCCTGCACGGACCAGGTCTTTACGCACCCCTCCAATCTCGGAGTCTCGACCTGAGTCCCCTGAACCAAAAAGGAAGAAATCTTCCAAGGGCAAAGACCCGGTGGATGGGGGCAGATCCCATCCTTCTCCAGAGGAGGATGAAGCCCGACGACCCTCTCAACAACTGAGGCTGGGTGGCAAGCGAAAAGGAAAAGAAATTATTCAACCATCCGTGCCCCAGGCTTGGCTGCCCGCCGCCATGCTCCATGGAGAACCTCTGAGGGATGACGCTACTATACGGGACTTCCGAGGAGGCGAAGGGGCTCGGGTAGCTGACGCCCTGGAAAGGTCCCTTCTCCTTCCCGCCGACATGGCTGAGCTTGGGAACATGAAGGGGCCAAAGGTTGCTGAAAACCTCAAGAGATACCTGGGCATGGTAAGACGTCTGGTACTCGTTTTTTTCGTTTGAATTTTATTACCCGGCACCTCCTCTCCCCTTTACAGCGTATCTACTTTGGTTGGCAGGCTATCCAGGCTGTTTTTAGGCTGGATGAGGAGGTTGACGACCAAGGTAGCGCTCTGGCAAAGGAGCGTGACAAGTTCCTGCAGGCTGCGAATACCCTTAGGAGATCCGAGGCAGATCTGAAGAAGGCTACTGAAAGTCTCGAGGAGATGACAAAGGCTAGGGACATTGCGGCCTCTGACCTAGTCGCGGCCATGAGGCAGGCCGAGGATCAGACCAAGCGCTTGCATGATGTCGAAGGTCAGTTGCGGTCTGCCCAAGAGGACATTGCCGACCTGAAGAAAAAATTAGCCGAGGCAGTATGGGCAAAGGGTGTTGTCAAATACGCCAGGGACGAGGCAGTGAGGGCCAAAGACCTGGCTGAGTTCGCAAGAATAGATGCGGAGCGTTCCTTAGAACAGGCAGAGAAAGAGGCATTTGCTGAGGGGGTGGCCAAGACTGAAGCTACCTTTAAGACCCAAGTCCCTGAAGTATGCAGGCATTTTTGTTCCCAGACCTGGAACGAAGCTCTTAACCAAGCGGGGGTTGATGCTTCGTCAGACCTTAGGAGGGCAGAGAGGGTATATTACCCCCTGCAATACATGAGGGTGTCCCCACTGCCTCTGGGGAAGGTTTTGTATTACCCTCAGCCGATGAGAGTCGGACCAACACTGCCGAGGACACGCCTTCAGCTGGCAGACCTCCTGAGGAGGCTGAGCCCCGTACAGCGTTGGGGGGAATCCCTTAGAGGAACTGTTCCGAGTCAGGGTCCCTTGTAGTTAATCCAAATCTTTCAACAAGATCCTCAAGACAAACTCCCCAATGAGTTGGGGGAGTAAATCGTTTCGCTGGACTACCCCGTTGTGACATCATGGAGCATTCTTATTTATTTTCTACTTCATTTTACTTTGCCTTTCGCCTTGGCGACATTGTAACGAAACTGCATGTCTTATATTTGAAAGATATATTCAATGATTTTGCTTCTATCTCGCTAGTTGATGCTTTCTTTTACTTGTTACACTTTAATGTTTTGCTGAACACTTTTATTCTATTCTGGACTTTACCTCATGAGATAATCAACTGTCTTTCGAGCCTGTATCCGAGGACCATACCATAACGCGGTCCCATCTAATGCCTTTACTCTTCAACAAATATCTAATCTTCAATAAGCTTGAGTTCGGGGACCATGCAATACCTTGGTTCTGTCTGACACTTCTGTTCTTCTATAAGTAGCTAGTTTCCCATAAGTTTGAGTCCGAGAACCATGCAATACCTTGGTTCAGTCTAGTACCCAGGTATATTTACGTGGTTAGTTTCCCCAGAGGTTTGAGTCCGAGGACCATGCAAAACCTTGGTTCTGTCTAACACTTCTGTTCTTCTGTAAGTAGCAAGTTTCCCCATAGGTTTGAGTCCGAGGACCATGCAATACCTTGGTTCTCTCTAACACTTCTGTTCTTCTGTAAGTAGCTAGTTTCCCCAGAGGTTTGAGTCCGAGGACCATGCAATACCTTAGTTCTGTCTAACACTTCTGTTCTTTTATAAGTAGCTAGTTTCCCCATAGGTTTGAGTCCGAGGACCATGCAATACCTTGGTTCTGTCTAGTACACAGGTATATTTACGTGGTTAGTTTCCCCAGAGAGTTGAGTCCGAGGACCATGCAATACCCTGGTTCTGTCTAACACTTCTGTTCTTCTATAAATAGCTAGTTTTCCCATAGGTTTGAGTCCAAAGACCATGCAATACCTTGGTTCTGTCTAGTACCCAGGTATATTTACGTGGTTAGTTTCCCTAGAGGTTTAAGAACGAGGACCATGCAATACCTTGGTTCTGTCTAACACTTCTGTTCTTCTGTAAGTACCTAGTTTCCCCATAGGTTTGAGTTCGAGGACCATGCAATACCTTGGTTCTGTCTAGTACCCAGGTATATTTACGTGGTTAGTTTCCCCAGAGGTTTGAGTCCGAGGACCATGCAATACCTTGGTTCTGTCTAACACTTCTGTTCTTCTGTAAGTAGCTAGTTTCCCCATAGGTTTGAGTCCGAGGACCATGCAATACCTTGGTTCTGTCAAACACTTCTGTTCTTCGGTAAGTAGCTAGTTTCCCCATAGGTTTGAGTCCGAGGACCATGCAATACCTTGGTTCTGTCTAGTACCCAGGTATATTTACGTGGTGGGTTTCTCCAGAAGTTTGAGCCCGAGGACCATGCAATACCTTGGTTTTGTCTAACACTTTTGTTCTTCTGTAAGTAGCTAGTTTCCCCATAGGTTTGAGTCCGAGGACCATGCAATACCCTGGTTCTGTCTAGTACCCAGGTATATTTACGTGGTTAGTTTCCCCAGAGGTTTGAGTCTGAGGACCATGCAATACCTTGGTTCTGTCTAACACTTCTGTTCTTCTGTAGGTAGCTCGTTTCCCCATAGGTTTGAGTCCGAGGACCATACAATACCTTGGTTCTGTCTAACACTTCTGTTCTTCTGTAAGTAGCTAGTTTCCCCATAGGTTTGAGTCTGAGGACCATGCAATACCTTGGTTCTGTCTAACACTTCTGTTCTTCTGTAAGTAGCTAGTTTCCCCATAGGTTTGAGTCTGAAGACCATGCAATACATTGGTTCTGTCTAGTACCCAGGTATATTTACGTGGTTAGTTTTCCCAGAGGTTTGAGTCCGAGGACCATGCAATACCTTCGTTCTGTCTAACACTTCTGTTCTTCTGTAAGTAGCTAGTTTCCCCATAGGTTTGAGTCCGAGGACCGTGCAATACCTTGGTTCTGTCTTGTACCCAGGTATATTTACGTGGTTAGTTTCCCCAGAGGTTTGAGTCCGAGGACCATGCAATACCTTTGTTCTGTCTAACACTTCTGTTCTTTTGTAAGTAGCTAGTTTCCCCATAGGTTTGAGTCCGAGGACCATGCAATACCTTGGTTCTGTCTAACACCTCTGTTCTTCTATAAGTAGCTTGTTTCCCCATAGGTTTGAGTCTGAGGACCATGCAATACCTTGGTTCTGTCTAGTACCCAGGTATATTTACGTGGTTAGTTTCCCCAGAGGTTTAAGTCCGAGGACCATGCAATACCTTGGTTTTGTCTAACACTTCTGTTCTTCTGTAAGTAGCTAGTTTCCCCATAGGTTTGAGTCCGAGGACCATGCAATACCTTGGTTCTGTCTAGTACCCAGGTATATTTACGTGGTTAGTTTCCCCAGAGGTTTGAGTCCGAGGACCATGCAATACCTTGGTTTTGTCTAACACTTCTGTTCTTCTGTAAGTAGCTAGTTTCCCCATAGGTTTGAGTCCGAGGACCATGCAATACCTTGGTTCTGTCTAGTACCCAGGTATATTTACGTGGTTAGTTTCCCCAGAGGTTTGAGTCCGAGGACCATGCAATACCTTGGTTCTGTCTAACACTTCTGTTCTTCTGTAAGTAGCTAGTTTCCCCATAGGTTTGAGTCCGAGGACCATGCAATACCTTGGTTCTGTCTAACACTTCTGTTCTTCTGTAAGTAGCTAGTTTCCCCATAGGTTTGAGTCCGAGGACAATGCAATACCTTGGTTCTGTCTAGTACCTAGGTATATTTACATGGTTAGTTTCCCCAGAAGTTTGAGTCCGAGGACCATGCAATACCTTGGTTCTGTCTAGTACCTAGGTATATTTACGTGGTTAGTTTCCCCAAAGGTTTGAGTCCAAGGACCATGCAATACATTGGTTCTCTCTAACACCTCTGTTTTTCTGTAAGTAGCTAGTTTCCCCAGAGGTTTGAGTCCGAGGACCATGCAATACATTGGTTCTGTCTAACACTTCTGTTCTTCTGTAAGTAGCTAGTTTCCCCATAGGTTTGAGTTCGAGGACCATGCAATACCTTGGTTCTGTCTAGTACCCAGGTATATTTACGTGGTTAGTTTCCCAGAGGTTTGAGTCCGAGGACCATGCAATACATTGGTTCTCTCTAACACTTCTGTTCTTCTGTAAGTAGCTAGTTTCCCCAGAGGTTTGAGTCCGAGGACCATGCAATACCTTGGTTCTGTCTAACACTTCTGTTCTTCTATAAGTAGCTAGTTTCCCATAGGTTTGAGTCCGAGGACCATGCAATACCTTAGTTCTGTCTAACACTTCTGTTCTTTTGTAAGTAGCTAGTTTCCCCATAGGTTTGAGTCCGAGGACCATGCAATACCTTGGTTCTCTCTAGTACCCAGGTATATTTATGTGGTTAGTTTCCCCAGAGGTTTGAGTCCGAGGACCATGCAATACCTTGGTTCTGTCTGACACTTCTGTTCTTCTGTAAGTAGCTAGTTTCCCCATAGGTTTGTGTCCGAAGACCATGCAATACCTTGGTTCTGTCTAGTACCCAGGTATATTTATGTGGTTAGTTTTCCCAGAGGTTTGAGTCCGAGGACCATGCAATACCTTGGTTCTGTCTAACACTTCTGTTCTTCTGTAAGTAGCTAGTTTCCCCATAGGTTTGAGTCCGAGGACCGTGCAATACCTTGGTTCTGTCTAGTACCCAGGTATATTTACGTGGTTAGTTTCCCCGGAGGTTTGAGTCCGAGGACCATGCAATACCTTTGTTCTGTCTAACACTTCTGTTCTTCTGTAAGTAGCTAGTTTCCCCATAGGTTTGAGTCCGAGGACCATGCAATACCTTGGTTCTGTCTAACACTTCTGTTCTTCTATAAGTAGCTTATTTCCCCATCGGTTTGAGTCCGAGGACCATGCAATACCTTGGTTCTGTCTAGTACCCAGGTATATTTACGTGGTTAGTTTCCCCAGAGGTTTGAGTCCGAGGACCATGTAATACCTTGGTTTTGTCTAACACTTCTGTTCTTCTGTAAGTAGCTAGTTTCCCCATAGGTTTGAGTCCGAGGACCATGCAATACCTTGGTTCTGTCTAGTACCCGGTATATTTACGTGGTTAATTTCCCCAGAGATTTGAGTCCGAGGACCATGCAAAACCTTGGTTCTGTCTAACACTTCTGTTCTTCTGTAAGTAGCTAGTTTCCCCATAGGTTTGAGTCCGAGGACCACGCAATACCTTGGTTCTGTCTAACACTTCTGTTCTTCTGTAAGTAGCTAGTTTCCCCATAGATTTGAGTCCGAGGATAATGCAATACCTTAGTTATGTCTAGTACCCAGGTATATTTACATGGTTAGTTTCCCAGAGGTTTAAGTCCGAGGACCATGCAATACCTTGATTCTGTGTAACACTTCTATTCTTCTGTAAGTAGCTAGTTTCCCCAGAGGTTTGAGTCCGAGGACCATGCAATACCTTGGTTCTGTCTAACACTCAGGTATTGGGCGAAGAAGATTATCTTTAGCCATGTTCGGCGTGATGATGACCTCAGCCCTGCCTCGTCGGAAATGGGGCATTATGTGGACTGGACCATTGACCTGCAGTGTTCCAGACGAGGTTGATTTGGGATTCTAACATTACACGTGGCAGTAACGCCACCTTCTGTTCGACTTTTTGCCCTCATCGGTTACGAGGCGCTTCCTGACTGCTCGCATTCCGCACTTGACGTTTCAACACACGAGGCGCGCTGTCATTAACATTCCCCCGGGCTTATGCAGATCACACGGTTGATAAGCGCCTTAGAATTTGGTCAGGATTAATGTTGCCAATAACCTTCTTTTCGAATTCTATGTACGTCAATTCCTATTACTTTTCACCCCCTATTTAAGGCTACCTGGGGGAAATGTCCTTCTACACTCCATGAACCTTCTAATACATCAAGAAACATGTCCTCTCAACCTTTGGAGCCCCTGAAAACCCTGCCAAAATTGTGATAAGAGTTTAGAGAAATGGAGCGGTCTTGGACGGGAGTGAGGGTGTGCAGGCCCAAATTCCTCCTTCCACGACCGAGAGCCGTTGTAGCCCCAGCCTGCGTCAGACCTCCGGCACGGCCAAATTTGTGCTTCACCCTCACGGTGCCACGCATAACGGCCAAGAGGGGGGGCCTTGAAGTACATAACGCCCCTCCTCGGGGCGCCCACACGCCGGTGGAAGCGTGCAAGAATATGTCACGTCTGGTGCCAGAGTGTTGCCGTCTCCAACGGCCAACCACCGTGGGGCTGGAAGAGAATCGAGGGAACAACATATGGAAGGGCCACCCTACGCCCTTGCATTTGCTCCTCTCTTCGTGCCAGCACCACCGCATCGGCTTGGGCGTTGTTGGTAGCCTTAAAACAGGCCTACCTCAGCCTCCTTCCCTTTAGTTAGCTTTAAAACAGGCCCGTCTGGGCCTTTATTTGTAGAGTTGGCTTTAAAACAAGCCTGTCTGAGCCTTTGTTTGTATATTGTAACTCTTCTTCATCTAATAAAATATTGATGTTTGTCTTCTCCTTTGAATTATCTACTTTTCTGCAATGGTTTTTTTTTTTTTTTTTTTTTGCACACTTTCCTTCGATTAACTACCTAGGGACAATCGTCCGTTACGCCTGCTAGTGCTCGAATTTCTTCCCATAGACGACGCCAATTGTAGGGACTCAACTTGTAAGGCCCCAAACAATACATTTTTAGAGAGTGGGTTTGAAGAAATTGGCCCTTGCAAGCCAACGGAGCCCAATCATGAACTCATCACCTTTGAAGGCCAATGCTCCTAAGTTTCTTCTCAAAATTGCTCCTCAGCCTTATGCCGAGGAGCTCCCCCCCTCTCTTTTGGTGCTTTATCGGTCCTTCTTATATATTCCTATCTTTCCATCTCTCCCCTCCATTTGTTGATCATCCATGCGTTTCCCCTCTGAATGTCCGTCCCATCAGCAACACTATCAGTACTCAAGTGATTCACAATAATCAAGGTCGCCCTGTCTAAGAGTCACATCTTCATTAGTGCGACCAGAGGGTTAGGTGAACGCATTTAATGTAGAGTTGACAGCCTGTCCTGGGCCCGCTTCCCCATCTGGAGCTAATCTCGGTCCGCTGAGGACAGGGTTATTCTCGGCGGGGTTTCTAAAGTGTACGCTCCCACGCATTCTCCTCGGATGAACCCTCGTGCTCGGAATGGGCCATGGGCCAGACGTCATGTGGGCCGAGGTTACCAGGCCTACGGGCCCCACACACGTTTTTCAACAATACTTTTTAAACCACAGTTTTTACATCTTTTTAAATAATAATTTTTGAACTCTATGACCAAACGGGCCTAGAGTATTTGAAGGCATCCATGAAAATTTGAAGAAATCAATAAACCGAAGATAGTTGCAGGCCTTAATTAGGTGAAATACACATCAACATTAACTCATATCTCATCGCTTTGCATATATTTCATGGGAGAAGCATAGTCGTTAGTGGATGTCTTAATCTTTAAATTTCCTGCTCACATTGTACTAGTAGTTTGGTTAGATGCATTGGATTTTTTTAAAGGTGAATACTTCTTTAAATTTTTATTTTCTGTTGTTTATTATTTTGAGTTTGTTTTACCTTTCCCAAGTCACCAAATATTATAACACGCTGTAATGAATCCTGTCCTGGATATGGGGATGATTTGAAAAAATAGGTTTTGCTCCAGATATATGAACCATTAGATAAGATATGACCCATCCTGTAGGAGTACCTGAAAACCATTATAACAACCTTTAGCAAGTATCTTTAATACTTTCAAGAACAATTTTATGTCATGGAAATTAGTTTAAAAACATACACAGTGTTTGGCCACAAATTTGTTAAGAAACTTGTATGTGTGAAACCAGGATCATGCCAACCAACTGTGCGGGCAGGTGCACCTGCAAAAGTGCAAATCAATAAGGAAACTCATCATGAAACAACACTATATACCATTAATTAAACTGTTCTAGAAGGAATAAAAAAAAAAGGTATAGGTCTAGAAAATTTGTGTGTTCAAACTTCAAAGTGATAAAAGTTCATGCTCGATCCATGTAACACACCTAGAAATAAAAAGTAATACATTTGTAAAGAGGAAATAAGCAAATTAATGATCAAGACTTTCTTCTCATCAAAAAAAAAAAAAAAATGATCAAGACTTTCTAACCACATATGTAATTTTGATCTGACAGGATTTTCAAGTATTATTTATTAAAGGGTTCAGTTAAAGGTTTACCTTAAGACATTCATTGACTTTTCTCTTTATTAAAAGACTAGAGCTTTCTTAGAAGGAAAAAGGACAAGTCCCAAGATTTATTTTATCTCCGGTTACTATAAGTAAATTGAGAAATACAATTTTTTTGTAATATAGAACAAGGCTACCTTATATACTTCAGTCTCTGGAAGCACTCTTGGATATTAAGAACTCTTGGTGAATAATTTAAAAATAACTTGAAAGCATAAAAATATAGCAGTAATATTAGTCAATGATTGCAAATCTTGTTAGGTCACAATCCGAATGACCCCTTGTGATTAACCCTAATTAATTAATTTAGCCAAGTAATTAATTAATTAATTAATCATGCAATTTTATGGAAGCACAAACAAATCACCAATTAACTAAATATGCAGCGGAAAATAAATAACACGGTGATTTGTTTACGAATGGGGAAAACCCTAATGGCAAAAACCCCACCGGGTGATTTTCAAGTCACCACTCCCGAAACTCTACTATTATCAAATCAAGCGGTTACAAGTAAAGGAATCCCAAGTACCTTACAAACTTACAGTTGAACCCTTACCCCAATACCCAATTGGACTTGATCTGTAGTGACAGCCTCTACCTTTGATGCACGGCTCCCAAGTACGTGACTAACCAATGCGCGAATCCAAGTACGCGACTTCAGAACACCAACTTAGGAAAAATGGTTGGCTGCAAAGTTCTTCAGTTCATCCACTTGATGAATAGCAGGAAGATGCTTGGTTACAAAACCCTATGGTGCAAATACACAGCAACTTCTTGATGGAAGATGAACTAGGTCAAGAACTTCGTCTGTTGATCACAATTTGCTTAAACAGAGATTGCTCAATGATAATACAACTTGTGTCACCCAAAACGGCTCTTAAAATAATCATTTTATATGTTTAGGATTAGAAGAAAAGAAAACCCAAAAACATATTCACGGATCCCAAGAAAATCATATTGGAAATCTGACTTTTTAAATCTCGACAGATAGCAGGTGTCGAGGTAGCTATCGAGAGGTGTCGAGCTTTAAAAACTTTGCACTTCAGCTTGCTTTCTCTTGGATAGACTTGATGACTTCAACACTTGACCTTGAAACATTGTTTCTTGGAGTATTAAAAACACCTAGAACTACCCAATTACAAGCAGAGTGCGTTTTGTCAAAGGATTAGCCAATTTACATAACTAAGTGACATATGTTCTTAAACAAGTTAAACATATATGTCCTAACAAATCTCAAATGCACTTGACGACTATGGTTGCTTTCTGATAGTTTACTAATACAAAAAGTATGTGAATATATAATCAGGGACTTCTTACATCACTAAAAGCTTTCTCTAAAACCAATAAATTAAATAGATCTAGTATGATAAAATTGGAGTTAATAGTAAAACTATATATGTAAAGTGATGCAATCATGAGTAGATGAGATTTTTTTTTAACATACCACACAAGCTGTTCTGTTCAATTGTCAATGTTCCAGCTGGGGATCGCATATGTGTTTCTCCTTTCAAACCCCATTCAACAAATGGAACAGCTTCATCTATGGAATAGCCACTCGTCCAGGTTACTGTCATCTGCATATGTAACATCAAAAAATCATATATGTAATTTTTTTTTATAGAAGATTCTAAAGAGAATTATCAATTAGTGTAAACTTACTTCATTCCATAACTTTCCATGAGCTAGACGTGGATATACAGGTGCTTTTGGATTGGCAAATGATATGAAATTTGAAACTGCGACCAGCTTAGGCTGCAAGATAGTCCATGTGATAGTGTTATTAACATATCATCATTGAAGCATAAGAAAATATGTAGAAAGAGTAGTCCTTGACACACATTTGACAAACCGCCTGAAAACAATGCAAAGGAAAAGTCTGCCCGCTGATTGATCAACTCGAATTTCAAAGAATTTTTGCCTGTTTTGCTGTACTTTGAATTGGAGAAATTTGCGTACTTATACTAGAAGAAAGGCATTCATGTCACATAGGTTAGGGAAGCAAGAACCAAGATGTTTTTTAGTGTAACTTTTAACCTCAGTTTCAAAATTTACACCATACACACCTTTATTGGGCTTGTACATAAATATGGAGACTCAATTTCATCATTTTCTGGTGTACAAGTTGATGAGCTGCATTTTTAAAATAAAATTCCATCAATTTCTGGACTAAAACAAGATGCATAATTACTACATAATACTATTCTCCATGGAATTGTCTATGAACAGAGTCTCAGTTAATGAATGAAAAATTCAATCCCTGAAGAAGCACAATTAATACAATAAGCTAGACAGTTCATAGTGACACAGATGTACTTGAATTTTGCAGGAGAAAAGACTGCAACCCAATCATCCTCGGAAGGGTCAGGGTTTACAAGATCCACTGTCACCCATGCTTTGTCCTCACCCTGTAATCATATATAAAACATCGTTACAATCACAAAAAGTTTTTTTTTTTTTTTTTTTTTTAATTTTATAAATGAAATCAATCACAAAAGGGTTGAATGTATATAATATATGTGAGTTTCTGTGTAGATTTAATTACTATTAGTGTAGCCAATAAAATGATTTTAAAAAAATTGTAATTAATACAACATCACTTATATATACTTTTTTTTTTTTTAAGAAAGATCACTTATATATACTTGAACTCTTTATTACTGACATAATTTTATCACACCCCAAGCCATAACAACAATTAAAAATAAAAATAAAAAATGAAAAATAGTGGTCAATTTTTTTGTCTCACTAGATTTATAATTTTTATATTTTATTTGAGTTGTAAACTGATGAGATACCTCTATTGTTTTCTTTGAAAATGAAATTACTCGTTCACTGAAAAATGAAAAACAAAAAGGCTACCAGAACTATGTTCAACAAATGAACCACCCTAACATTAATGAAGTCAAAAATAATCTTTTTACGAGAAAAATATACAACATTCCTTAGTGGTCTCCTCATAAAATGTGAGATTTGAAGTTTTGACTTTTGAGTGTAACACTTAACCTCTTATATAATATTGTTTTATGGATAAAATAACATCTAATTTTCTTAGAGCACTAGTATAGGAGGGTGTAAACACCCCCAATTGCTATTTTACAACCCAAGACACCCAAATAAAACTTCATCCAAATATGCAACCTTATTGTTCATAGGTTGTAAAGAAAAAAAAATATTTTAATCTTGTGGTTGTGTGTGAATAGAAAAAGAGAGTGGGAAAAAAGAGAGAGAATAGTAATTTTTATTATTTTATTAAGTAGTTTATATTATTTTATTGGGTTGTATGTAAAAATAAAAACTGGAATGTTGGGTGAGTTATGAAATAGGATAGTAAAATAAATAAAGTGGTGTTTGAGGATGTAAAATAGTTTTTTTTTTTTTTTTTTTTGCATCTCTAGGTGCTAGTTCTCTTAGAGGTTTTTAGTGTAACACTTAAGCCCCTTATGATTTTTACTGTAACATAAAACCACCATGTGGTACCATTTTATATGAAAATAATATAAAATGAATCTCACATGATTAACGTGAGATTCATGAATATTGAACAGTTAACTCATCATTTGTTTTCATGAATATTGAACAGTTTACACATAAAACAACACAACAAAAGGGTTGGGTTAGGTCGTATAACTCAAAACTTCAAGGAATTCCATATTTTTCAGAAAAACCATAAGGGTTCTTTTTTTCTTTTTCTTTTTCTTTTTCTTTTTTTCCTTTTATATTATGATGTAAAAATATGTACCACCAAATGTTCACGAAAATTCAATTAATCTCATTACATATGGACCCACCTACATAGGGACAAAACTAGAATTGAATTTCAACTTTGGTTCCGGGCTAAATCATGGATTAAAAAAAGGAATTCAAGAATAAAAAATAAGCTAAAATTAGAAACTTAATCAACAACTGAAAAATAAAACTAGCATCCATTTAGTGTTCACAGAACCCCTTTCGATTGATTTTCCCTTAAAACACGGTACTCTCCTAAACTTGTGAGTGTAACATTTAACCTTTTTTATATTATTATTTTATGTGTAAATCATTAATTGTGTAACACCTAATCTCACTTTCGGAAGGTTTTATGTATATTACTTAACCCCTCATGATTTTTGAATGCAACACAAAATTCCATGTTGTATTATTTGATATGGAAATAATATAACACATGAGTAACTTATTGTTTGTTTTTATGGATATTTAATAGTTTACACGTTAAAAAATACCATAAAGGAGTAAGTTTTATGCTCAAATTTAGGGGTTACATGTTTTACAGAAAACTACAAAGGGTGTCAATCATTTCTTGATAATCTGATTGACACTCTTTGTAGTTTTCTTGATAATCAGATTATCAAAGGGTGTCAATCATTTTAATAGTATCAGAGAATAGTAAATTATGCTGGCAATTAGCAAATATGTGGACAGAAATGTAGACAGAATAATCAATCACAAAAACTCAATCATCTTAATTATTACAGATGGACCCACTACATAGAGACACAAAACTAGAATTCAACTTTGGAGGGCCAGATCATGAATTAAAATTTTATTGGAATTTAAGAATAAAAAATAAACTAAGATTAGAAACTAAATTAACGAGTGAAAAATAAAACCAGTATCTATTTAGTTTACACAAAATTTAAAATGGAAAAGATACAAAATGCTTGTTTCTCAATACATTTCAATCAATTATCTATCAAAAAGAAAACCAACATGTATTTAAATCTCAAAAATTATATATGTTTGATTCGGGGATATTGGGCTTTTGCCCTTATTTTGCAAAAATAACAACAATATGTCTCTGTTTAAAAACTATTTAGGTTCGTGTCCTTATTTTGAAACTCAATTTTAGCAAAATCGAGTTACAAGTAGAACTCAACATAAGCAACATCGAGTTCTATGTATATTTTACCACTTAATTTATTAAAAAAAAATTTAAGTGAAACTCAACTTTGCTAAAGTCGAGTTTCAATCAATAATTTACATATAACTCAATTTTGAGAATATTGAGTTTTATACCGAACTCGATTTTGTTAAAATCGAGTTTCAAAAACAAGGACATGAGCCTAAATAGTTTCAAAACAAAGACATATTATTATTATTTTTGCAAAATAAGAACAAAAACCTAATATCCCGTGTTTGATTCTATACAAGTCCGAATAATTTCTCTTTCTATGTGCAAAGACAAAGAACCCTTTAGAAAATTATCTTCCGTTTTGAAAGACTATAAGCATAAATATAACTATTCTATTTTTTTTTTTTTTAAAAGGTAGAATTTTTATTTTTTAACTTCTTTCTACCAACTATTTGACACAAGTAATATATATATGTGTGTATTCTTGAGACCTATTACCATCTCCATTAAATTTTTTAAGGAAAAAAAATAAAATATTTTGATAAAAAAGATGAAGCACATATTATGCATATTCAAAAGTAAGAGACTACCTTAAAAAATATAGGTTTTTGTTAATGAATGCCTTAAGGGGCAATGGTTAAGATGCATTAAATACTTTAATCAATAATATTTTTTATACATTTTAATAAAAAATAAAATCAAACTATACACATTTATTTAAAAAAAAGTACACATAACTACAATAAATTTGTACGTGCAAGTCAATGAATCATTAACAAATGTTTTTTTAAAATGTACAATATAACTCATAATTAAGCATTTATTAATCTATAACTTATGTCTTTAGGTCATTTGTTAACAAAACCCTAAAACATAAATTAAAGATTGATATTGCTTAAAGGTCCTTAAACCCTTACTTCTTAACTAGTAAAAAATAAAACATTTAAAAAAAAAATTTAAAGTAAAACAAAATTTTTAAATATTTTATTATAAAAAAAGTTTTTTTTTTAACCTTTTTGGATCAATTGAATTCTTGGGAGTTCAGTTGGGAGGTTTGGCATTTCTCAGTCAAATTATATTATAGAAAATCCCTTTTTTCTTTCTTTTTAGGAGTGTATTCCTTTTTGCTCTAACATCATAGTTCTGTCCGTACGCCTACACACACATGAAATAAATATTAAATACCATAAAAGAATGTGTACAAGTAACTCAAAATGGAAAAATATGAACGATAAATATTGTCGCATTTTTTTGGTATATACAAGCATCACTCTTTCACTTAAAAAGAAAATAGCTAGAATGGATAATACTTATATATTTCAGGAGTATAGTTTCCTCCTCTTATGTGAATGACAGATTTCATGGTGGGACTCACATGTGTAACACACCCCTCATATAAGATAAAGAATCATTGCTTCTGAAATATCTAATAATTTTTCACTAAAGTAAGCATTGTATTATATACCTTGAAACTGAGAATGAGTGGGCTCGCTTTAATGGAGACCGAGTTACGGAGTGCAAGAGTGGTTTTATAAATGTTGATCTTTGATAGTGGATGCTTGTCCAATTCATCATGTCTACTATGACGGTGACTGTGAATTGAAGCCAAGCTCAAGCTTGCCAAGCAGCACCAAAGGAGCACAAACGTAAACAACTTCAAGCACAAGCAGTGAGAGCTTCTGTACTCCATGTTTGTTAGTATTTTTTTGCTTATCACCATTGTTGTTATTGTTTTGTTGAGATATGAGAACTGAGAAGTATACAAAGGACCATAAATTAGGGGGGGGGTGGGGGGGGACGTACGTAAATTTAAAAAGAAGAGCCACTGTAGTGTCGGTGCGTGATAATAATATCTTCTATTGCGGTCTAATTACATGATTAAAGATCAGTAAGTAGGACCGCAAAAATTTAAAGAAAAAGTAAAGAATCTACCACAATAATAAAAATAAATAAATAAAAGAGAGTAAAATACAATTTGTTGGGCAAATTTTATAGCAAAGTTCCCCTTTTCTATAATTAAAGAAAGGAAAGGAAATTTAGTAGGCACAGATTATGTTTCAACGTTAAACTAATATAAACTTCGTGAAGAACAAAAGGTTAAACTGTATATTAGTTATCAACCTTTGAATTTAGTTTTAAAATAATGCTTAGACTTAAAAATATATATTTTTCAACTTGAAAGGTCAGATCAGATTAAAATATACCCAAACTCATAGCAAAACAACCCCTAAAATAATAATGCACACCCCTAGTGTCTTTGCATCCATGCAAACGATATAAAATTATATAATAATAAAAAAAACAGTAATTATTATTAATTATTATTATTAGGTTTTAAAAGTTTAGAATAATTGACCAACCGTGAACATAGACTTGTCTAGATATAGATCTTAGAGTGCATAGGATTTGTTAGACAATACTCAAAGTACTGCAAGTCAAAATACAAGAAAAGGAAGCTGCAGGTTCAAAAATTCGAAACGTGCTAAGTTCGACCGATCGAGATGCGTTTCTGCCAGTGGCGGCTCCATGATTTTTTTTTTTTTTTTTTAGGGGGATCAGCAAGAACTAAGAAGATGAATCTTGAGTAAGAAATGAATTTTGCAATTTATGTGATTTTCTTATTACAAATTTGTCTATAGTACTGCTAAAAAGATAATAAAAGATAAACTATAAATTCATTGGATATATTGTTTCTTAATATAATAAACATATTAATTATTGTTGCTAAGATTAAATTTTAGAAATTATCTATTGTTTCTAAATACAATGAACATATAAATCATTGTTGTTATAAATGAATTTTAATTATTATTGCTTAAAATGCTTTTATCTATTAGTATATGTCTTTACTCATTACTTATTTTATTTACCAATTCAACTTAACTTTGACAACTATTGGTCTTTATAATTATATTGAGAAAAATTTTGTTGTTTTAATATTTGCATTTATCTTCACTCAATCATTCCCCTATCCCATGCCCCTTGTCTATTTTCTATTTTTTATTTTTTAGAATCAGCCATGTCAAATTGTTTAATTGCTTTGTAGTGTAACATTTCCTGTTTAAAAAAGCTAAAATATCGTCAAAAGTATCATATTTAAACTTATTTCAATTGAACATTAAAAAAAATTGGGTCAAGGAGTTCAAAATTTTATTTTAAATTATCAAAATAAAATTATTTAAAAATTATTATACATAATTATTATTATTTTTGGCTAGCTCAGGGGGGTTCATTTGAACCCCCTAAGCTTCACTTATCGCCTCCCCTGGTTTCTATAGAATTTTAATTAAGCACAAAAGCCTATTGGCCCAATAAGTGATTAGGGTTTCAGATCTATTTCACATAGTATTTAAAGAAAACCTAAGACATGTTTTGTTAAGACTTTGGAGGTGCTCTTGTGACTTTTGAGATCTAAAAGGTATTGTGTTTTTTCCTGTCAAAGTCACTATCGGAAATCATTCTCATACCATTAGAACTGGTAGATCTAAAGTTGCTGCTATAAAATCAACAACTGCTGATGATTTAAAACCTTTGAGTGGGATCTCAAAGTCACAAATGAGGAGTTTGAGTTCAGCAAATCCAAGATAAAAGGGTTGCACGTGGTCATGTTAGTAAGTTCTACATGAGATAGTTTTAGATTTAGGGTTTAAATCTATTGTAATTTGCTATTCTATCATAGTAGATTTGTTTACCTTGAGATTAGTTAGGTTAAATTCTCCCCAAATTTTTACCTTAAAACGATTGATTTCATTAGTTTTCTTAAGTCATTATATTACTGTCTTTTTTACTTTTCCGCACTCAATAATATGATTGTATGTGTTTAACCTAAATTTGAATAATAAACCTAAGTATCAACTTGGTTAATTAATTAGGTTAAATAAATATGATTTGTAGGGGCCTAAACATAAACAAACAATTATTGTACACAGCTTATTATACACAACCTATAAAATCATGTGTTTGAAAAATATGATTTTACAATTTTAACTAAAATCATGTTTTGATAAACACAATTTTAACTGTTTGTATCCCATAAGACCCAACAATATGTATAACTATCACAGGCTCTTATAAACATTATTTAATAATTAAGTATTTCCTCTTTTCATGCTAATGATAAACCTAACTCTTTTTTTGATAAATGAGAATATTCAAACCTCTTTGAGTACTTGATTATTCTTTCAAATGTATGCAATCCTCCATCTCAAATGCACCAAGTTATAACAAGGAAGAATTCTATAGAGGTAACCCCAAGATGCTGGCAAGAAATTTCGAATCCTGGATCTTGTGAATATCATGAACTATTATTTCTTGAAGCGAATAATTTGGGTATATTCTTGAGGTATTATTTCTTGAAGAGAATAATTTGGTTATACTCTTGAGTAATCGTATCGGGTGAATCAATATGGCCTTTCAAGTTACAACACGTGTCCATCAAAAAATATATTTTAAAAAAAAAATTAAAACATTTCTCAATTATTACTTAACGATCAGCGGACAAACTATCTTCCTTTGACTTGAGTTGGGCCCAAAAAAATTAAAGTGTAAAAGAAATTAAAACATTTCTCAATTATTACTTAACGATCAGTGGACAAACTATCTTCCTTGGACTTGAGTTGGGCCCAAAAAAATTAAAGTGTACCTCACAATGAAGGGCCCACCTCAAAGGCTCACAGACGTTTGGATACTTGGACCGATTGGTCCAACTCCGTTTTCCTCATCACATACGGATAATTATTATTTTGGGACCAATGTTTCCTTTTCTCATACCAAAAAAAAAAATAATAATAATAATAATAGTTACTTAACTTTATAATATCACCCATTATATATGGAAAAAAAAAACGTTGGTTTCATAATTATAATACTGAATAATTTTCCTCACTCAAAGTAAGAGAGCTAATATCTCATGTGCCCATCCCATTATTATACTAAATAATTTTTCTCACTCAAAGTAAGAGAGCTAATATCTCATTTGCACATCCCATTAAATGGGTCACTTACAAATTTGTGGATCTCATAGAGCATTGGACCCACAATATATGGAGTATTCTCAATCTCATATGATTCAACTATAATAGAGATATCAATTTTTCCTTAATAAATAATATGAGATTCAAACTCTGTTTATACCAAAAATCAATTAGCATATTGGCATAATGACAAAAAAAACTAAAATTATAGAGTGGACCACCATAAATTTGAATTTTATGGTTTTTTTTGTTAAAAAATCAAGCAAAGGTTATCTAGAAGGGGAGGAGGGGCCTACTCCATCTCTACTATCACATCAGAACCTGGACACCACATGTTCCACATTTGATATAGAATCCTTTGGATAACAATTTCAAAGGTCCACTTACCATGAGAAAGAAATAGACGGATATTATTATTCCTCACACCTAAATATATGGGAAAAAGTTTTATTTTTTAAGATAGATATTATTAAAATTAGGGTAAAAGCTCTTCTATATATAGTTTATGTAACTATGAAATAAATAATATCCTTTTTTTTTGGTGAAGATAAATAATATCCTTTCAAAGATAAGAAAGGTAAAAGTTCAAAAATTAAAATGTGTCCCGTTTCAAAGTTTCCCATGCTATTTTCAGTTTATTTTTTCATTAAAGTAATAACATATATTAAACCCTATCATTTAAGAGATGTAACAAATTAAATTTTATAGTTTCAAAATTAATTAAATTAAAATTTTGAAAAATAATTTATTAAACCTGAAGTACAATACCATTCCACAGAAATATTTTGAGATTTAATTTGTTACTTTTTTAAATCTCACAAATTAATTTGTAATTTTTAAAAATTTTCAATATCTAATTTGCTACTTTTGAAACCATAGGGCCTAATTCGTTACACTTCTAAATTATAAGATTTCTAATGCCAATTTCTATAAATTAAAAAAAAAAATTACAAACCGTTGAAATGGCATGATGTGATTAGTGTTTAAAAAAAATATATCAATAGTGGGCCATTTGAAAGTGAAATATCAACAACTATGAAATAAACAGTCTTGTTTCTTTCGAGCACTATCAAATGAAGAAATCGTAATTTGGGTGGGGATCCAAGAAAAACAAGCAAAGGGACAGAATTACTTCCAAATGTTCATTTCCATTGTCAATGTCATCATCTCCTATGACGCGCATGTGAATATTTTGTAATAAAGCTATGATTTGAGTCTTGAGATTGCTACACCAAATCTTTTTTAATTCTACTATGAGCAATGTTTATTACAGACTGTCAGTTACACACAAAATTATTTCAAGTCACGATTTCAGTTTAAAAAAATTATTGCATACAATTTTGTATGCAATAGCTTGTGTGCATTAGTCACTTCCCTTCTACTATCCTTCTACTACCGAGAAGAAAAAACCCAAGTCCGGACTTAATATAGATGAAATTGAGCCCATCAAAAAGATCCAAAGCAGTCCAGACACCAAGCCCATGGGCTAAAACATTGGACTGTGTAGAAGTGTAGAAAACATCCCAAATGTTATACCTCAAAATATATATATTATAGAACTAATAATAATAACACAGTAGAATGACTTCCTTTCAAACCCCACTTTATTATAAAAAATATTGTTTGAATATCAAAACAAAATATATTACCAAGAAAAATAATGCAACTAGATGGAGGATAAATAACTAAATAATGCAACCTCATTCTTTTCAGAATAGTTTACAATGCTGAAAAATCTAAGTGTATCCTCAAAAGAATTCTAAGTTTTTAAGATGCTAAAGTGGTTGCTTCACAACTGTCATGCACACAAGCTAGGACATCTTTGTACTCCCTTGCTATTGTGAAGGAATCATATACCTTTCCATCACTGCTTTTCTTGTACTCAAAGAGGAGAGAGGAGTGATTGAATGCTGTCAGTTTGACAAACCCATAATCATAATCTCTGTAAAGGCTCCATCTAGGTGTCACTCCACTGAACGTTGATAAGTGGCTACCCCCACCTCCAACAACAACATGGATTGTTCCATCCACAGGACCCGAGTAATGAGACCTTCCTGAC
The DNA here is from genome assembly GCA_032727855.1 of Quercus ilex subsp. ballota. Classification (NCBI taxonomy): domain Eukaryota; kingdom Viridiplantae; phylum Streptophyta; class Magnoliopsida; order Fagales; family Fagaceae; genus Quercus; species Quercus ilex. Next base: position 3,222,475 of record CM064917.1, on the reverse strand, counting down.
TTCACGCATTGATTCTACACACCAGCAAATTAACAATAACACATTAGAGGAAGGAAATGGAAGTGATCCTGAAACTCAGTATAGCATTGTGAGGGATTCATATGAGGAGGACATTAAAGCTAAACCAAGAGTTGGCTTACCAAATAAGCAAAGCTACCTACCCCAGGAGTTGCTTACAGAAAATGTTATTTTGCTGCATGTTATTGAAATATGGTAACAAGAATAGTTTCTCTTTTTTTTTTTTAAAGGAGGGGTTCATGCTGGTTCAGCCTCTTTTTGGGGAGATTCCCTATATAGTTTAATGGATTCAATCTTTGAATGGAAACTAAATTTCAATAGCCCCGCTACAACCATTATTAAGCACTTTAATGATAATATGCTCTGAGTAGCACAATTTCTATAACTTAGTGGAATTAATGACTTTCAATCTTTGAATGGAAATCAAATTTTTCAATAGCCCTGCTATAGCCAGTGATTAAGCACTTTAATGATAATGTGCTATGAGTGGAATAATTTCTATCATTCAGTGAAATTAATGACTTCTACTTTCAAATGTGAGTACATGCATGGATTCATACATCATCAAGCTTGTTTGCATGAACTTGATATAACCTACATAATCTTGGCATTGTCATTACCTGGTAAATAGGGCATGACCTTTCATAGTTATGGACATGGCCATAAAATGCAAGGTCCACCTTGTACTTCTGCCAAAGCTTTTGCAAGCTTTCCCTTCCCATGGGCTCTTCAAATGCACCCTCCAGGCCATAATAATAGTCAGAGGAATACCCAAGGACACGATGAGCAGAAAAGATTAACCATGGTTGTTTCTGTCTATCCACCGAAGCAAGGCAATGTTCAATGAATTTGTACTGTTCTGTTCCCTCCCTCCAATCATGCTCAGTGTCGGCAATACAGAAGTGAAACATGCCATAGTTCGTGGAGTACCTTGCGCATTCATAGACTTTATTTAAGAAATGGACAGAACAGCTTAATATAAAAGGAACTGACAGCAAAGAAGGAAATGTTAAAAACAATTGACCAAACTGATTTGTTCGATCACATCTGATAAGGATAAGATTCCATTTTAATCAGTATATCCAAACACAAAAGTGCCTCCAGCTTCATAGGATATATTAATTAAAAATAAATCAATCAATCAAGGTTGAAAATGTACTATTATGAAAATATACAATTTATTTATTTGCCATGCCCCTTAACAAATTTCTTTGGACTGTGGTTTTAGGGAGAATTCTAATAATAGATAGTCTTGTTAGATGAAGGATGTTAATTGTGGATTGGTGTTGTATGTGTAAAAATGCTATGGAGCTATAGACTTTTGCATTTGTGGTATTTGGAGAGATGGCTGATGCTGAGATTGGTGTATGATATGCTTCAAACTTGGAAAAGGAAACAAAAACCATTCCGGAATAAAGTTTGGAATGCGGTTCCATCATGTCTTATGTGAATTATTTGGAAGGAAAAAATAAGACAACATTTAAGGGACATGAACTTATTGTAAAGAGAATAAACTAAGTTTGACAGTTCTTTAATTTCTTGGATGTTATTAGATGAGAGTTCAAGAGTAGACCACCTATCATTGTATCATTGTTTTTTATTGCAGGAGTAGTTGAGTATACAGCTTGTATACTTCAATTGTTAACCTAAATGATTGCAACATTCTTTCTATTAATGCAATCTCAAACCTAAGGAAACAAAGAGTTAGCTGCCATGGGGTGCGTGCCATAATGCCCATAACATACTGACTCTGCCATTGAGGGACCAAAGCTCACTTGGTGCCTAAGGGCAATGCCCAGGTGTTTAGGGTGGAGTAGCTTGTTCTTGTCACAAGCCATCACATGTAGGCTGGCTCTTGTATGTGCTGCTAGTTCAAAAGGAGGCTTATCTTTACAACTTTATAGGGAGGTTCATTTGATTGTATATGCATCTTTGAGCCCAATCCACTATTTTGAGACTACTATAAATGCTTCAAATAAATATAAAGAACACATGCAATTTACCAAAACTTAGCTCTGTTATCTGCAGGAACATAGAACATGGTCTCAGCTAGCACACCGCATTCCCCACCTGAATCCGTCTTGTCATAGAATGATCCAGTATTTGGCCAATCACGCTCATGATTACCACTGCAGGAGAAATCAAAAGAAGATTCTTCAATCAGTTTCATTAAGTAAAATCTAAAAGCAAAATCTACATTCAGATGGATAAAAGTACTGAACAATTGCACAAACCTTGCAATCATATATGGAACTTTTGATGCAATGGGCTCCACCTGTGAAGTGAATTGGTCCCATTGGGAGATGTATCCATTCGCATAAGTTATGTCTCCAATATGGAACACTATGTCAATGTCATTTAAGTCATTGACAAGTTGGTCAGTTGTGTTTAGTGATCCTGGTTGATAATTACTATACTCATTTGAGCCATCACGCTCTGCCTGAAGGACATAGAAAGAAATGTTGATTATTTTACATGTGTCAATTATGAAACTCAATTGAATCAGATTCTTATTTCAACAACAAACACAACACAACACAAACAAAAAATGTATGGGAAAGTCTTGCATTTGGGCCTTGAATCTTTAGCAAGAGTCTCAAGCAACCTAACTGAATGCAATTCTGTTATAGTTCAACAACCAGAAAATGAAGTAGTTCACAGTCTTATCCTCCTATTTCCAAACATAGATTTTCAAGTGGTGCCAATTAATTACTGGGTGCTCATTTGCAATATAAGTATAAAATGTGGTATGAGTAATAGATATATAACATTTTTTCCCTAATCATATCTTTAGATAAATTAATAGATTTAACTAACTTTAACCATTCACCGCTAGCTTCATGAAAAGAAAACTTTGAATCGGACTTAAGTGTGTCTCTTATCATTGAAACAAAAGCATGAAATGATACCTCTGTGTGAGTTTGGCAAACCAGTAACATTTATAATGCCTTATAGTATACACAGTTGTGGTACTCACTGGTGGAAAAGCCATTTGACCAAGAGGAACATGAAGCAAACCCAAAAACATTACTGACTTTCAAATCAAATAAACCCTCTTTAGAGTAAGGATCAAGGCAACAATACCAGATGGATGGACACAAATGGTATATGCAGAGAAGTAGCATGACCATTGCATTTCAGTTATCAAATATCTGAAAATCTAGATGATAGTAAAATTCTTCCAACCTGGTTATCTCCAGGATATTGGCCAACAGCGTTAAAAGTTTATGAATTAAGATATGGGCCATAATATGAAGACAATAGAAATATAGAGAATTTGAGGGCAGTAAGGAATGATCTAATCATTCTGGTTGGTCAAAATCACACTTTAATGTCACATCTCATCAATTCTGTATTGTATGTGGGAACCCAAGCTGTCATTAATGTTATAATTAAAAGATATTCTAACGCAATACTTGGTTAGGTAACAAAGAATTTCTCCTTCAAAAAGATAACTACTATTTTCATTTTTGTTTGCCATATTGTTATAAGTTTCTTTTAGTCAATAAGGAATACTACCTTCCCCATGTCACCAAATATTACGACACGCTGTAATGAGTTTTGTCCAGGATAGGGGGATGATTTGAAAGAATAGTTTTTGCCCCAGATGTATGAACCTTTAGATAAGAGATGACCGACCCTGTAAGTGTACCTGAAAATAACATCATAACAATGTTTAGAACAGATAAAGTCAACCTGCCGTAATACTTTCACATCAAAGGAATCCTGAAATGCCTACACAGAGTTTGGCCACAAGTTCTTTAAGAAACCTGTGTGTATGAAACCAGGATCACGCCAGCCAACCGTCCGTGCAGGTGAACCTGCAAGGTAGCAAGGAAATATCCTTATGCAACAGGCATACATACTGCATTTATAGAACTTTCATGATAAAAAGAAGTCTGGGTTGATAAGATTTTGTGCTCCACAGAGCTCAAAATCTATCAAAAATCAAGAAATTGCAAATTGGCAGCATGATGCAATCATGATATAAATGAAAAGATTCATACCACACAAGCTGGTTCGATCAAATGTCAATGTAGCAGCTGGGGATCGACTCTGAGTTTCTCCTTGCCGACCCCACTCAACAATTGGAACTGCTTCATTTATGTCATAGCCACTTGTCCAGGTAACTGTCATCTGCATAAAACAAACAAAGCACGCATAAGTGCACATGTCACAACAAAACACAACTTTCCAGGATTATAGTTAAAACTAGTATCAACTATATTTGCTTAGGAACCCATGATCAATGTCCATTTGCCAATGAGCTCTGCCTCAAACAGCACCTCATCTTGTAAGAGCGAGCTGGAAGGTGAGGTCAGGGATTCAAGATCCACCAGCCACATGTTTGTTACCAATAAAAATAAATAAATCAATGTCCTTTTGAACTTAATTAGTATTTGTTGAAAAAAAAATACTAAAACCAGTAGATTTAATTTTGACAAATACATAGCTTAGGAACCCATAATCAAATGTCCAAGAGAAGACTTCACAAGGAACCATAAACTAAGATAAACTTACCTCATTCCAAGACTTTCCTTGAGCAAGGCGTGGATATAGTGGTGCTTTAGGATTGTCAAATGATATGAAATTTGAAACTGCCACCAGTTTTGGCTGCAATACTCAGTTATGTAATTACAATTAGTCTAGATGGTAGAATAATCTACATTATTAGGTTAAATAGTAGTAGTACAATATATAGGATCTATAAACCCTTCAGAAAGATGTATGTTACAAGTAAAGTTTGAAACAAAAAATGATTGGAATATCTATAAAGCATATGCAAAGAATCATGAACACACATTTGCCAAACCGCCTGAAAATAAAGCAAAGGAGAAATCTGCACGCTGATTGATCAACTGGAACCTCAAAGAAGCTTTGCCTGTACTTGCATATTGTGAATTGGATTCGTGGTTTGCAAACATATACTGGAACAACAAATTGAATGTACATAGGTCAGAGAAGTATAAACAAAATTGTGTAATAAGTCATTGTGATCTTAATATTATAATAATTACATCATACAAACCTTTATCGGGGATGAACATATATAAGGAGTCTGTTGTTTTGGGTCATTTTCAGGTGGACAGGTTGATGAGCTGCAGTATCAAATTGTAACAAATTACAATTTCTGAAACAATATATCATGCTCAATTTCCTATTTATGTAGTAATAAGTAGCTTCTTCTTCTTTTTTTTACAACTGTAGTTGCAAAGAAAATTAGGGGATGAAAATTTCTCTTGTTGAAAAAACAGAAGTGGTAAGTCATATTCTGTTATACCATTATAACATGTTCACCTTTAAAAAAAAATAATAATAATAATAATGAATAAATAATCCATATCAACAAGGATGCACATTACTTGAATTTTGCAGGAGAAAAAACTCCAATCCAATCATCCGAGGATGGATTGGGGCTTACGAGGTCCACAGTTACCCATTCAGTATCCTCACCCTGTAATCATATAAATCAGAAACACATCACAAGCTTAGCACCTCACACAAAATGGTAAAGTACCATGATCACAAAAATCCAAATACAGTATCCAAATTCTTATATTACAAATAGATTCAAAAACCAATACTATAGTCCTTAGTCAAGTTATAAAGATTCACCCAATAAATAAGATAATAGATGGAACATTACAATATATACCAAACCACTTCAAATTTGCAACCATTTAATCATGGTGTAAATGGGGTGCCAAAAATAGCAGGTCACAAAATTTGACACTCTATGATTGCTGGTTACACATCAATCAATCAGATTCCAATGCTTAATGGTTCATAAATTTGACACACACCAAAAGAGTAAATGATCCACACAACTATAACACACAATTGAAAGCACAATACAGCAGAATGTTGATACTTAAACTTTAGCATAGTGTATGAAAAAAAACTGTACCTTTAAGCCAACAAGAGAAGGGCTGACTATAACGGAGGCATTGTTGTTGAGAGCAAGAGTGGTTCTGTGAATAGCAATCTTTGACAATGGCTGCTCTCCAAAACCATTAGTGTGAGCCAAAGCCAAGCCCAACAAGCTCAATAACACCAAAAGCAATAAACTTTTCTCCATTTTTTTTTTTTTCTCTGCAAAACAAAAACTGCAAAATGTGTGATTTTCTATATTTTGTTTCTGTTGGGTGTGTGGGATTTGTATATAAATAGGCAGAAAGAGTTAGCATTTAGATTTTATGCTATTGAGATTCCCAGAATAATCTAATCTAAGTGGACTTCGTGGGTCTGTTTTGATAAAGATACGAGAAAACAGATAAAGTCTGTTTATGGTAGCGTACTTTCTCTGTAGTTTCATATCTTTCAAACTCTCTGGACTTTGGAGTTTCAGACTTTTTTTTTTTTTGGGTTAAGTAGTTTCAGACTTTCGAACGTTTCTATTGGTGGAGAACTGATCGCAGGTTTTATATAGATCGGAAGTTTGTACTATTATAAAAAAAATAAAAAAAAAATAATATATACTAGCCTCGTCACACGCACTTCGAACGTGTGATTAGGTTTTTTTTAATTTTATTTTAGTGGTCCTATTTAGTATTTTGTAGCAAATTTTTATTTTTTAAATATAATTTTTATTTTGAAGATTTAATTTATAAGTGGATAAAACAATTTGAAAATTAATAAGAAAATTTAAAAAAAAAATAACAGGAGAGTAATCCTATTTTTTAGGCAATGTTTTAATGGGAGTTAGAGTTGTATTTTTACCAAATTGTTATTTAGTTTTGGCTCTACTTAGACATAGAATGTATGGACATTTTTGAATAAAATAATAAAGAATCCAAATAGGGGAAGTTCTTTAAATAATAGTATAGATGATTATGTCATCTTAATGATTATAATTGATTTTATTTTATCATATATATGATTATGTCATCTTAATGATTATGCATATATATATAAATATATATATATATATATATATATATATATAAAATAAATAAATAAAATGAATTTTAAAAGTCTTAATGATTAACTGGTTTATTTTCTCTCTACTACAAGTGTCTACAATTCATTAATTATTTAAAATTTTTACTTTAAATTAAACTTTATTACCAAAAATTTACTCTATGTAAAACTCTTTTACCTAAAATTTCAATAAATTTGTAAGAGCTTGTTTGGTAAGAGTATTTAAATATAATTTTTTGTTTTGCAATTTATAAAGCAGTGGGTCTCACTAGGGGTGTCAATGTTCGACCCAACCCGCGAACACGACACGAACCCGACACGGGTTTTTTCGGGTTAGGGTTGGGCCTTAATGGGTTTGGGTCATAAATGGGTTGACCCGAAAGCGACACGATAAGAAACGGGTCATAAACAGGTCAACCCGCATAACCCGCAATAAACACGTTTGACACGCCAATTTATTTGTGTCAACCCGAAATGACCCACTTAACACAACCCGTTTAACTCATATAACAAATAAATATTTATTTTATTTTAGATTTATCAAATACCTTTTATATCCAACATATATTTTAAATTTAAAAAGAAAAGTGAGTAATTACAAAAATTTACAAGGGATATAATTGGAAATTGAAACTTTACAGACCTTAGAATTACTAATACTTTTTCTTTTTCTTTTTTTTTTTTCTTTTTTTTTGGGTGGTATAGAACTTACACAAATGAAATATGATGAGCTTGTGGAAGATGTTATGAATTTGGACATCAACAAAGAATCTATGGATGATAATCGTGGTTATAGTCAGAATTAGTCTACTGTTTGCTCAAATTTTTTCAATATTGATACTTAGCATTTGGCGAGTTCCAAAACTATTATATTTTTGTTGAACTACGTTATTTTATTTTGTGAAACTTTGTTATTTTGAATTTGGGTTGAAGTGTATGCACTTCTTTTGGAGTGTAAAGAACTTATTTCTAGATGAATATTATATTTTTATTGAATTATATTATTTTGAATGTGGGTTGAAGACTTGTATGCACTACTTTTTGGGATGTAAAAATAATTATTTCTAGATAGATGTTATATTTAATATTATGCAAGTTGAAATGGGTTGTGTTACACTTGTGTCAACCCAACACGACTCGTTTATTAAGCGTGTCAAATGGGTTGAGTCGGGTCAACCCGCCTTATTAACAGGTTGGGTTAGGGTTGAAGGATCATGACAAAATTATTAAATGGGTCGGGTTAGGGTTGAGCCATTTAGTCGAATACCCCTACCTCGACATGACACGAACCCGACACGCTAACCCGAATTGACACCCCTAGGTCTCACACTTGAATCTATTGTTTTGGCTGATATTTTCTAAATACTATTTTATGAAAAATGTATTATATTTTTCTTATTTAGAATATGATTTTGAAATCGGTTGAGAGGACGTTTTCAATATATAGAAAATGTTTTTAATGGCATAATTGTAAATAAATTAAAAAAATAACTCCACATATTTGTGCAAACTCTTTTATCCCTTAAATTAAAAAGCTCATCTTTATCACCAAAAAAAAAAAAAATCAGACTTATCATTATAAAAATAAAAGGTACATAAGCTCTATTATCTTATCATTATCCACCCAAAAAAAAAAAAATCTAGATTCTTTATCACAAAAAAAAAAAAAAAAAAAAAAATCCCTATTCTTTATCACAAAAAAAAATTCTTACACCTCAAATTTGAAACTCATCGTTATTAAAAATAAAAATACATAAGCTCTATTCCTTTATCATTATCCACGCACAAAAAAAAAAAAAAAAAAGTAATTTCCATATTTTACACATTATTTTTTGTAAACTTTTTTATTCTGTTACAAAAAGTTCTAGTAATTTAAAATATACCATAAATATATTATATATCTTTTATATATATATATATATATGTGTGTGTGTGTGTGTGTGTGTATTGTCATGTGACTCATGAAAATAGTTAATTTATTTTAATGAAAGCTTTTTTAAAGTCTCAAGTGACCCACTAATTATTATTATTATTATTAATTAATATAGTTCGTTTAAAAAAATCATTAATATAGTTTGATTTATTTATACATAGTTTTTAAGTAAACAATAGAACTAGTTTTTTTTTTCCCCCCGTTTAGCTCGTATTGAAATAATCAATTGTGTGATTTGTCAAACATCCCTTAACGCTTAGCAACACCTATGCATTAAGGAATTGATAATGGGGAGTAACTAATATTCAAATTTTATTTTTCAATTCCTTAAAAAAAATTCTAAGAATAATTTTATAGTTACAACAAGCAAGCAAGCATTTGAATCCTAAATGTTTCTCTTGAAAACATCAAAAAGTGTCTACCAATTGAATAATGAAGCAATGATTAATAATAATAATAATAAAAATAATAATAATGGGCTTTGGGCCATCAATATATAGGTTAGAATGAATATTTTCCATCATAAATACCATAATCTATTGCAACTAAGAAAAATTCCACTTTTCCTTAGGAATGAGATTCTTATCAAATTAAAAATTTCCCAGTATTTTCTATAGAAAAAAGCATCCTCTCTCTATTTTAAATGAATCAATTTCATTGTTCAGTTAAATTTTACAAATTTAGAGGTGTACCCTATGTCATGTCATTTGAAATTAGTATAAACACTTAAGAGTTTTTTTTTTTTTTTTTTTTTTTTTTTTTTTTTTGGAGAAGAACACTATTAGATATGAGAGGTAAAATCTTAACTATGATTTGGACCTCTCCATCCTATTCCTAGTCTAGGGCCAGCATGTAGACTTCAAATTTCCATGTCAAAGAGAAGCAAGGGTGAACAGCATAAACTCATAACTGAAGTTCATAACTTTCTGTTTATTTTGTATTAGTAACATCAAAACTACATTGATAATGGAGGACCATTTTATTTTCAAGTACAATGCTGAATTATATTAACTCATGTAGTTAATGTGGTTGGTTCACAGCCATCATGTACGCAGGCCAACACATCCCTGTAGTCTCTTGAAATGGTGAAGGAATCATATACCTTTCCATCACTGCTCCTTTTGTACTCAAAAAGAAGTGATGAGTGGTTGAATGCAGTCAGTTTACCAAAACCGTAGTTAGAATCTCTGAAAAGACTCCAACTAGTCTGCACTGGCCCAAAATCAGATAAGTGGCTTCCTCCTCCTCCAACAACTATATTGATTGTTCCATTCACGGTACCTGAGTAGTGAGATCTTTCTGTATTCACGCACTGATTCTGCATCAGACACATATAAACATTAAGCATATCAGAATATTAGCCAAGTTATCAAAAATTGGTGTGACAATTGGAGCAAGTACAACAGATATGGCTTGAAAGATTATCAAGAACTTGTTCTGTAATAGAGTTAAGCATTAGGCAATATTTAAAACAAAACTAAAAATATAAATAATTTCAGTTTGAAAAATAGAGCAATCTCTGGTAAAAGAAATCAAATTTATTTGATATTCTTAGTACAACACTAAACATCAGAAAGTATTTACAGGGAACCTAGCCTAACCCTTTTCTGATCCTAGTAGAACTAGGTTACTTGTCCTGCAAACACAGGATTTTTAAGCAAATGCTATGTTACCAATTGTGAGAAGCACCAAACCTGAGCATTTTCCTAACATTATTTTTCCACCAAAAGAAAAGGATGAAAAAGCCCCAAAGAATTTCCCAAACTTATTGGTGTACTTACATAGTCTTCAAAACCATCATATCACTATCATTAATATCTAGATCAGATGGTACCGAAATGTATGGTTGCTTTGAAAACCTATGCACAACACACAAAATACCAAATATTATTACTAACTCTAAGCCAAATGAGTAGCTCTTTACTACCAGCTTAGGGTCCCAATGTTCTCAGGACTTTTCTTTGGAAGCGGTTAAGGAACACATTATTGCCATTCACAGCCTTACAGTATGGTGTGAAGTTCATGCAGTTGTATAATGTTGATATTAATCCTCAAAGACTTGATGGAAAGGATAATGCACCTACATTAATCTTGTCCATACCTGGTAAATGGGGCATGTTCTCTCATAGTTATGGATGTGGCCAAAGAATACAATGTCCACTTTGTACTTCTGCCAGAGCTTTTGCAAACTTTCCCTTCCCATGGGCTCCCCATATGAGCCATCCTCCCAATATGAGGAGGAATAACCTAGAACTCGATGAGCAGCAAAGATCAACCATGGCTGTTTCTGCCTATCAGCTGATGCGAGACATTTTTCGATGAACTTGTACTGCTCAGAACCCTCCCTCCAATCATGTTCGCTATCAGCTATGCAGAAGTGGAACATGCCATAATCAGTTGAATACCTGTAAAGACCAGTCAACAAGATTTTCAAAGGGATGTTTGGAGACATTGATGTTTCACATTGCAAGCAGTGTAGTACATAAAAAGCTTATAAAAGCTGGCACTTAAAAAAAGTAGTTTCACTTTCTCTATGAATTTTCTGATATCAATTACAAGGCTTGAGGTGATTAACTATCAAGGAACTTGGTTTGTTATGTTGGATAGACTCACATGCCATATGTAAATGTATGTCATAATGCCATGTCCTGATTAACTAGAACTAGACAACCTACTTGCTCATTGTTTGGTACACCTTAACAATTCTTGTGGTCATTAGCCATGCTATTTCTTCTGCCCAGATACCATACCTCTAAGTTCTTTTTGTAGAATTTTAAGCTAATTTAAGTTTGATAGTTGACTCATATTTAGTCTTTCTAAATTATTTCTCCAAATTCCACCCATTAAAACTCAGAGAGAGTTCATATTACTTACTAAAACTTAATAACTGTTGGAAGAGTTCAAACTACTTACCAAAACTTAGCTCTGTTCTCAGCAGGAACATAAAACATGGTCTCTGCAAGAACACCACATTCACCACCTGAATCATTAGTGTCATAGAAGGATCCTGTCCCTGGTACATCACGTTCATGATTGCCACTGTAGGAGTACAAAATGTAAATTCAAAAAAATAGTTCAAACTTATAACAGTATTATACATGCAAAGGAAAGAACATTGCAGGCATGCGAACCTTCCAATCATATATGGTACAGCTGATGCAATGGGCTCGACCTGTGAAGTGAACTGATCCCACTGTGAGATGTATCCATTTGCATATGGGAGATCTCCAATGTGAAAAACTATGTCAATGTTATTTAAGTCATTGACGAGTTGATCTGTGGTATTGAGTGACCCTGGCTGATAATTACTGTACTCATTTGAACCATCACGTTCAGCCTGAAACATGTGACACAAAAATTTTAATCTCCTTGTTTACAAGTGGAAAAAGTGTAATGCTTACCTAACTAGCTATAAGGAAGAGCTTATTGTCATAGGGCCACACTTTTAATGATGTGAACTACCTTTATAGTCCATTCAACATTCTCTACGTAGTGAATACTTGATAGTTACAAGAGAGAATACTCTTTACAATATGAGAAACAAAACAAAATCCGTGAATGTTTTGAAGATCTATCGAACCAAAGGAAGAGGAACCGCTAGTAAGAAGAGATTTAGAGGAGCAGCTATAGTGCATATGTGATTAACAATTACCAGGATTTCATGTTTTCCGAGTGCATAGGGCAAGAAATTGTTATTCTCCGTTTGCAATTAGAGATTATACACTCACCGGATGCTATAAATAATGACTGTTATTTTAGTTTAACTCGTAATTGTTTTTAGTTGATTTACTAGACATAGTAAGGAAGATGTCACTTGATACATGTTTTTTCACCATTCATATGGAATAAGTTTAGAAATCTGGAGGAAAGAATATAATTTATTAACTTTCACTAAAAGTATCAAGAGAATTTGGAACAAGAATTAAACTTTAGTAGTAGAGGGGAGATCATTACTCACTGATAATACTTTCTACAACTCATTTTTCTTAATATTACCTTTCCCATGTCACCGAATATTACAACACGCTGTAATGAGTCCTCCCCTGGATATGGAGATGATTTGAAATAATAAGACTTGCTCCAGATAAATGAACCATTAAATAGCCTATGACCAAGCTTGTATGTGTACCTGAATAAAAAATAATCATCAGAATCTTAATAAGAATTATCTAAGCACTTCCATCAAATAGTTTGTTAGTTAAGGTGTTTACGGTGTGTTTGGCCACAATTCCTTTAAGAAACTTGTATGAATGAAACCAGGATCACGCCAACCAACTGTCCTTGCTGGTGCACCTGCAGAAAGAAAATATCAACTTTGTTAGTATGATGTTATCTCTCTCCTTAATATTATGCTCCATCAAACTGTCAATAGCAGATCACTGAACAAGTTAAAGAAGTAGATAATGCCAAGGTCAATTAAACTCATTCAGGGAATCACCAAAGTGTCCTTTAGATAACCGGGGCATTAACAATTTAACAATTGCTTAAGGATGGAAATAGGAGCACAATCAAGCCACAACTGTGACATATAAAGTCATAGCATGGAAGGATTTTCAATATGATACCTTACAAAAGCTTGCTAGGGAAACTGGTTTGTCATTTGAAAGAAAATAATCAAGAAAGGTGAAGAATTAAAGCTTTTCTCTAGAACAATGGATTACGTTGATGATCACAATCATCACAGTAACATAATTAGAGGAGGAAATAGATCATACCACACATTGCATTTCGAGAAAAGGTCAACGTTCCAGCAGGAGATTGAGTTTTAGATTCTCCCTTAAGACCCCACTCAACAAAAGGCACAGCCTCATTTATGTTATAGCCACTTGTCCAGGTTACTGTCATCTGCATAACAGCAAAATGATGTGTTACTGGCATGTTATAGCCTCTTGTCCAGGTTCCAATTGATATTATTTGGATTAGTGTTCATTAATTTAGCTAGGAGAAATTAATATCCAGATGTCCATGAAAAGTAAAATGGGGAAAAAAAAAAAACCATAATTTGAACTTACTTCATTCCAAGACTTTCCTTGAGAGAGGCGAGGATAAAGAGGTGCTTTTGGATTAGCAAAAGTTATAATATTTGAAACTGCCAACAGTTTTGGCTGCAATACAGCAATACAAACTTAGTCTACACTTGAAGTATCCTTGGTTTTTATGAATCATTTAGGCTTGAGAATTAAAAGAAATGAAGTAATTGCGCCAGGACAACACAAACAACTTGTAAGAAGTAATTATCACCATATGAAGCTTTGAACAATAAGAATAAAATTGACGACAAAGCAACAAATAACAGGAAGTCAAGGACTTACATTTGATAAACCACCTGAGAATAATGCAAATGAGAAATCCGCCCGCTGACTAATTAATTGAAATTTTAAAGTTGCCTTCCCTGTCGTTGTATACCCAGCACTGGAATCATTGGCAAACTTGTACTGAAAATGAAAACAATTATTATGAAATTCGTTCGATGAGTTAAATTCAAATGGTTCGTAATTTATTTGAGTTCAGCATAATCCATACTGCAATAATACATACCTTTATTGGAGCTGAGCATATATATGGAGCCTGTTGTCTTGGCTCATCATCATCTGGGCAGGAAGATGAGCTGCAATAATAGAATGACTTATTCAATCCACAAGCTCATAATCAGATAATAAAAAATCCTACAATACATGCCTTCATCAACATTGACATGCATGATTATGGTTCTATAACCCAAGTAACAAGGATTCCAAACAGTCAAACTACGTACAAAAAATCAGCAAGGAAATTCTTAAGAGGCAGGCATTAATGAAAACATTACTTGAAATTTGCAGGAGAAAAAACTGCAACCCAATCATCTTGAGAAGGTTCAGGGTGTTTAAGTTCCACTGTTACCCACTGAGTATCTTCCCCCTGCATGAAAATACATCAGACATCACCATCACATCAGCTTTTTAAAACACAGAGATGTAGCTCTGGGGAAACATATGATCCAGCTACTCATATAGATATGGTTACTATAGACATCACTCCCTCATGACAAATCAAGGAAAGCAATAATTATCTCATGCATCCAACATATGTATCATATCTCTCAAAACAGGTGGAACATACAGACCTACATGTGAGAGAGAAATGCAAATGCCAGATGCACAAGATACCTTCTTCAGGGAGAGAGGCCTAAGCTTTAAACTAGTGGGATCTATTTCTAAACTATATCTCAAGTCAGTATATAATTAGTTAATTACAAAGAGAAAGAGGCTTAAATGAAAGCTAATAGTCATACAGCAGATGTAACTGATTCAAGTTCAAATGTTTATATATGGAAGTAGTTATAATGAATAAATGTAATAATATCATAAGAATTTAGCTTTGTACTATGATATGAACATAACATATCAACCTATTTTAATGATCTAAACAAGTCTGGTAAGATTGATATGGTATTGGATTTTTATAATCATTCCTTTGAACATTTTACCCTCAATTCAATTTTTAAATCAAGAAAGAGAAATGTAGGGAGAGAAACAGAGATGATAAGACCAAAAAGTGTTCTTTTGTAAAATATTTGTCCATTTTCAGTTTTTTTTTTTTTTTTTTTAAACGTTCATTAAGTTGCTTTCATTGTTTCCTATCATTTCTCAAATAACCAATCAAGAACTTTATAAAGTCAACAAATGTAAACCTCTTTATTCCAAGTTCCATGTGACTCAACAGAACCCAAAATTTCATATCATAGTACCATCAAAGCAACTCATAGAACTACACACATAGAATGAACATGAAAAGGAAAAAAAAATTCATCAGTGTCACCTTGGTGCCAAGAAGGACAGGTTCCACTTTGATAGATGCATTCTCGTGAAGCGCATAGAGAGCCCTGTGGATGGCAATCTTGGATAGCGGCTGTTCACCAACTCCATGTCTACCATTAGCTGCAACACAATACACCAGAAACAACAGTATCAAGGGAACTTTCAAGGACAGAAAGCTCTCCATAGTTTTACGTGACAAAAGCTGTCCAAACCTCAATGTTCAGCAATGAAGTCTCCTCTATTTTGTCAACCTTTAGTTGTTGTATAGTTGCTTCCAAGAAAATTAATATGAATTTATTTTGACGCGTGGGAATTTTTTTTTTTTGGGGGAGAACTACAAGTCTATGTGAGAGTCATCTTGCTCTTCCCTTTCTTAAGAAGTGATTGTGATTGTGATTGAATTCAATGAATTGGCGTGTTGAATTTTCTGAGTGGCTGCAGACTAAAGATAAGGAAATTGTTGTTCTATCTTTCTTTTGTTCAGACCAAAGACAGAAAATAACCCAAAAAAAAGGCTAGATATGTATAATATTTTTCAAAATTGCTGACAAGAATTGTTGTGATTGATGCATAACAAAAGTATTATCAGGTGTGAACACATACGAAAGTGATGTTATTCCAATCAAAATTGATCATGTCAACAGTTCTGAAAAAATTGTGAAAAATTTTATGTCTCTAACATTGCTCAAAAAGTAATTGCATTTCAAAAAGTAATTTTTGCTTTTGGATTAGCAAAAATTTTATCTAATGCCTTCCTTTTGTTTCATAATGTAGGAGGGTGAATGTGTCCACAAGTGTTACACAACTCATATTGTTAAATCATCAATTGTTTGGTTAACGAAGCAATAATTTGGCTGGTGATTTTGATAAAGGTCTCCTCCTCCTTAAGGGTTTGACTATCTTTCTATACCTTTTAACATAAGCAAGACTAATTATTAAATAAACAAAACAAAGCAAAACTACTTGAGGTCAGCCACATGAATAAGGCGTGGCATTAAACATGTTGTATCAGAATCTTTTAGACAATCTCATCTGGGGTTGGGTCAACATTTATGGCTCTCTAGTATTGCAGGACTTGGATCTAGTAGCCCCACCTTGGTTAAACTCATCCAAGGTTTGACTAATGTACTGGTTTTGCTTCTATATACTATAGTCTATAGGCTATAGCTTATGAGCTAATAGAGAGAAATAGCATTAGCAAATTTATGGTCAACAAAGACCTAATTCAAATCGGGTTGATGGAGGTTGGTATATTCTACGCATCTGAATGGATCAAAATGACTTTAATTTCACAACCGTCAAATTGTTAAATTGATTTTGATTCTCATTTGGGCTCGGTTTATTACTTACATCACTTTTTATTATTAGTATTGTTTACAACTTGTCAATCAAATGTTATGAAAAAATTATTGAAAAAAATTATAACTCTAAATTTCTTGCTTAAAAATACTTTGGATTACATGCTCTAAAGGCAATTGTTTTTTGATTGTGTCTAACACCTTAAAAATACCTTTCTTAAATTTTTTTTTTTTTTTTTTTTAACCGCTAAGAATACTCATTCTATCACAAATACAACCAAAGAGAAACCATGAAACAAAAAATTCAAAATCCAATTTTATTTTCTCATAATTGCCTATGTTTTCCTATCAGCCAAACATGGAGTGTAGTCTTGAAAAACTAAAATAAGATGCAAGATTATATAGAAGTGAGAGAAGTCCGTACCATTTCAAAATTTAATTTAAGTCCGAGTTCTAATGAGGGAGCACAGAAGCCACTGAAGTTGGGTCATTTGTGGAAAGGAGAAGACATTTAAGGGCGTTTTGGTAAATGGCGTTTTAAATTGGAGGGGCAGAAAAGGTTTATACTGGGACCATTCCTCGATTTATGCGTGTCATCCGTGCTAATATTCTCAGTATCGTTCCAATTTTATCGATGTCGCCAAAGGGACACTGGAATGTTCTTTCCTTTCGCTTCATAAACCCTTTAGCTACTTTCTAAGCATTCGCAGCAGTGGAGCTAAAAATTTAGCTTTTTAGCTCCACCAAAAGTTACTTTATCTATTATACCTACACACCTGCTGCAGCAGTGAATCTATTTTAACTATAAACACAATAAAATAATATAAACATCACAATAAAATAATATACCCCTACAATAAAATAATATATCTCACAACCCAAAAAACATCCCAGCACCGACCACAACCTCATCTACAATCAGCCACAACCACAGCCACCACTACCACCACCACCACCAACACAGACAAAACCAAACCCACAAACAAAATAAATCCCCAAACAACCATCATAGTCAACAATCCACCACCACAGCCACCAAGCCCACAGGAAAAAAAAAAATCAAACACCGTACCACCAAACCATAGCCACAACAACCACCATCACCACCACCACAACCATCAAACCCACAGAAGAAAAAAAAAATCAAGCATCATTCCACCACCACAGCCATCAAACCCATAGAAGAAAAAAAAAAAAGCAAACATCATTCTACCACCATAGCCAGTGGATCGACAGCGTGGATCGATGTGGATCGAACGGCGTGGATCGATGTGGATCGACGGCGTGGGTCTGGCGGCGAGGATTGACGGTGGCGTGGGTCAGCAGTGTGGGCTTGGGCTGGCAGCGGTGAGAGAGTTGAGAGAGAGAGAGAGAGAGAGAGAGGTGAGATGATCAGAGATGAGAGAGAGCTGAAAGAGTTGAGAGAGAGAGCTGAGATGATCAGAGTTGAGAGAGAGAGAGAGAGAGAGAAGGTTAATATTTTAATCAGGTAAGGATTAAAATTTTTTTTTTTTTTTTTTAGCTCTCATGAACAGTGCACATCTATAAATAGATGTGCACTGTAGCAATGGAGCTAAAATTTTTAGATTTAGCCCCACTGCTGCAGCAAGACTTTTGTGTTTGTGGAGCTAAATTTTAGCAATATAACATTATACCTCCACTGCTGCGAATGCTTAAGTAAACGATGTGGGACTCGAGCCTCGAGGTATTGTACCACATGCGCTGCTTTTCATTTATTCACTAGTCGTGATGTACGCACGGTTGATGTGGCTTGAAACTTGGGATTTGGGAACACATTACACAGAGTACAATTGTTTACAGTATTTTAGATGTGACAAGCTTAAATTCTAATATTTGGTTGCATGGATGAATTTTTTTTGTTGAGGATAATTAAATTTAAAGCAACCAAGTAAGAGTTATTTTAAAATCACAACTTTTATTCCATAACTTTTAATGTGATCAATTGTAAGTGTAAACCTATTGCTTTCATACGAATTCACTATTTTTTTTCTATGCACAGTATCAAGAAAAGCACATATAGGATCCGTTTGGATATAACTTATTTTGCTGAAAACTGAAAACTGAAAATACTATAGCAAAATAATTTTTAAACGTGTGAAAAATTACTGTTCACTCTTTTTTTACTATTCATATGCCTTGGTGCACTGTTCATGTCCCATGAACAGTGCACTAGGCGCTGGTCTTTAAAAAAAAAAAACTAAATATTAGGTATTCTCAGAGTACCATAAATGTGTAGTCCCTCCTCTGACATGAATAGTGGGTCTCATCATGAATTTAATTAATGGGACTCACCATTTATGTGAGAGAAGGGAATACATATTTATGTTACTTCGGAAGTATACAATAATTTCCCAAACCAATAAATCATTGAAAATTATGTTTTCAATTGATTGCTCATAATTGAGTATTTATTAGTCCTTCACCTATGCGCCCTATGCCCTTAATTAGAGTACTTGCTAACAAGACCCTTTGTAATAAAATTTTCCTTAAATTTAGTATCTTCCTTCTATATTTTAGGTGCATCAATTTTCAAAACCTAATATTAGATTTATATCAGACTAGGTTTGAAGAAGAAACACAAATTTGCCAACGAAAGTCCCCAGTCTCAGGGTGTGCATGTCATGAATATTGAGGAATAATTTGACATCAAACGCCATGAAAAAGAGTCCAATGTTATGTCAAAAACTTAGGAACAGTTTCATCTCTATGCAGCGTCCAAAAGCCAACATGACACTTAGACACTGGTGAAAATATGAGCATGATTTTTGGGTTCTAGGCTTCTAGCTTGTCAATACAAGGGTAAGAATGAATATTTGCATACCATAATCTATTGGACACCAAGAAAAACTTTCATTTTTCCCTAGGAATGAGATGCTTGTAAATTAGAGTGATGTTAGGAATGTTACAAAAGTTTGGTCACCAATCATGAAAAAATTCCCTAACAGCATTGTGTAGGGCAAGCATGTCATGTACACTACAAACTCCCATGTTTAATAAAAGAAGCAAAGATGAATACCATAAATCTATATCTATATACTTCTAAAAGCTGAATCATACCATTTAATGTTGCTATGCTCATATTACGCCACCTCATCCGTCATGTCATTAACTACATAATCATTCTTATTCTTATTTAATTTTTATTCCTAAATTTTGTTGACAATATTAAATGTATAAATATTTTTTTGAAAAGATATTAAATATATAAGTAGATTGACTTTACACATTTATCTTGGGAGGTTTTTACTTTATATATAACCTTGCCTTTACAAATGCATTTTGGACGGTTTTAACTTTACGAGAGATGCTACGTCTACAACAATTTTACAACATTTTTACAACAAATCACAGGTGATTAGTTGTTATTGGTTCAAATTTAAAACTAACACTAAGATTACTTTTTTGCCCCAACAATAATAACCAATAACAACTTGTCACTTAGGATTTGTTGTAAAAATGTTGTAGACATATCATTTCTGTTTAACTTTATATATAACTTTGCCTTTACACATTCATTTACTTTAATTTAGATAATTATAACAAAGCAATAAAAACAATGAAGAATCTAAAACGAAAAACAATGTGTATACATGTCTATCTATACTATTATATAATAATGGAAGCTTTAAAACAAATTTTACAAAGCTCTTTTTGTACCACGACATTAGAAGCCTTTTTTATTTTTTATTTTTTGCAATTTTTACTTTGTTCAACCTTTCATCTTCTTCAACTATTGTCTTCTTAGTTCAATTTTTATCTTCTCCAATCATTGGCTTCTTAAATTTTTCATTCGATTTCCTTTGTAAATTTTTAAATTTTCTTTATCATATCTTCATAAATTCTACCATTTCACTTTTTTGAACCTTTCATCTACTTCCACCCTTCCTCTTCCAACTTGATTTTCTTATAAATTTGTTTTTACTTCATTTCCAACTCTCTCCCCTATTCCTTCCAAGTTGTTCATGGCAAAAAGGTCAATACTCTCTCTCTCTCTCTCTCTATATATATATATATATATATATATGAATTTTTTATGTTGTTTAACCACTTTTTTCCCCGCTAATGGTTCTTTTTGTTATTTTTGATTAATTGCACTTTACATTTGTTTCTCTTTTTGGCAAATTTGTATCGACTTTTAAGCATATTTAGTTATTTTAGTATTCCAATTCCCGATCACAATTTTTTTTCTTTATCCCATTATGTTGATTTGATTTAGGTTAATAATTAGTTGTTTTGCAAGTTAGAATTTGATTTTTTTAGTGATCCATTTAGATGTTAAACTATGAGACTTTACTGAGTTTTGTTTATTTTTTAATCACTTTGGGTGAACAAAATTGTAGTTTTTGTAGAGAAAGTACTCTTAATAATTGTATTAGAAATACTCTATAATGCCACTTATCTATATATATATATATATATATAGGTGAAGCTAAGAGAAACTCAAATTAGAATTTTAAATTAGAATTCCAATTTTGCACCATGTGTCCTAAATTATTTATTCTTAAAGAGTTTTATTTCTTAATTTTAGAATCAAATGTTGGATCACATCATAAATATTCATCCAAGTGAGTTATTAAGTATAAAAACTAAATAGTCTAGAATAAATGAATCATAAAAAAAAAAAATAGTGTTTCACAATAATTAAAAAAAATATGGACAATTTATATTTTATACCTAATAATATCATTAGAAATTTTTTTAAGAGTTAATAAAATATAAAAATAAATATCAATAGTATTTAAATTTTATATATATATATATATATATGAATTATATTATACATTTTATTGTATATTTTTAAGTGTATTCATGCATATGCATGAGATTACAAGCTAGTTTAGATAAAAGTAAAGGTTAATCAAATGGAAATAATTGGATGAGTTATATATTTTAGCTTTTGCAATTGTATCTTCATTATTATTGTTG
The DNA here is from genome assembly GCA_032727855.1 of Quercus ilex subsp. ballota. Taxonomy (NCBI): domain Eukaryota; kingdom Viridiplantae; phylum Streptophyta; class Magnoliopsida; order Fagales; family Fagaceae; genus Quercus; species Quercus ilex. Next base: position 3,200,561 of record CM064917.1, on the reverse strand, counting down.
TTGTTGATGTGGTTGTTGTTATTATTATTATTATTATTATTATTATTATAAACAACAAATTATTTTCCTAATAAATCAAATTAATTATTGTTAAGCGATGATTGATATGAAATTTTTTTTTTTTTTTTTTTTTTTTGCAAAGCATTTTCTTATAGGTGTGTTTTGATTCAATGTATTTTTATGGATGTATTGAGATAAGTAATGTATTCAAAAAGAGATATCATGATTGTACTTTGTATACTTTAAAATAGATAGATTGGTTTGGGATTAAAGATAACATTAAAATAGGATGCTACAAGTTGAAATTTTTTACTGGTGGGAAAAATCTAGTTTTCTCATTCTTTTCTAAATGTCATAATTGGAAAATTTTAATCCACACTATAATATGGATTATAATATGAGTAGATGAAAATATTAATATTAAAATAAAGTAAAAAGTTTATATAATTTTTTAGTTATAGGGAACACACCAAATTCATTACTTTAAAAATAAATAAAAAAAAAAAAAAAAAAAAGGCCCTTGCCCTTTGTTGTTTAGGTAAACAGTTATATAAAAAAGAAAATTTTTTTAGTTAATAGTTTAATTAATACATTTAAAATGAAATTCTCTTATGAGAGATTAGTCCAAATATATAATTTTATGAATATTTTTTAAAAAGTTATATATTATATTTAATTTCAAAATAATCAGATATTACCTCGCATCACGCGGGTTGCAATTGATTGATAACTAAAATTAAAGATCTCCTTATTTATTTGGTATTAATAACAATAACAACACGACTGCATTGATAATGGAGGACCATTTTCTTTTCACGTACATTGCTAAATTACATTAATTCATAAGGCTAATGTGGTTGGTTCACAGCCATCATGTACACATGCTAACACATCTCTGTAGTCCCTTGAAATGGATGTGTAGTCCCTTGAAATGGGGAATTGATCATATAGCCACCATTAAGGAATTGACAATGGGGAGTAACTAATATTCAAAAAAAAAAATTTCCAATTCCTTAAAAAAAATTTGTAAGAATAATTTGATAATTATAACAAGTGAGTGAAGATTTGAATCTTAAATGTCTCTCTTGGAAATATCAAAAAGTGCCTACCAATTGAGAACAAGGCCTACGGCCAGCTCATATGAAGCAATGATAAAAAAAAAAATTATATAATAATAATAATAATAGTAAATAAATAAGAAAGAAAGATTTCTGAGCTTTGGGCCATCAATACATAGGTTAGAATGAATATTTTCCATCATACATACCATAATCTATTGCAACTAAGAAAAATTCCACTTTTCCTTAGGAATGAAATTTTTATCAAATTGAAAATTTCCCGATATTTTCTATAGAAAAAATCATCCTCTCTCCATTTAAAATGAGTCCATTTCATTGTTCAGTTAAATTTCCAAAATCAAGAGGTGTACCCTATCTCATGTCATTTGAAATTAGTATATACACTATTAGATATGAGAAATACAAATCTTCTGCACCATTTTTTGTGTTCTACTTTATGTTCTACCAATCACAACTTGCTATGTATTTGTTTAACTTTCCTTATAAAATAGCCAAAATATAAAATGAAAAAAAAGAAACACATGACAAATTGTAACTGATGAAACACAAAATGTGGTACAGATGATTTGTATTCAGATATGAGAGGCAAAATCTTAACTACAAATTTCCATATCAAAGAAAAGCAAAGATGAATAATATAAACTCATAACTGAAGTTCATAACTTCCTGTTTATTTTGAAGTAGTAATACTAAAACTGCATTGATGATGGAGGACCATTTTATTTTCAAGTACAATGCTGAATTATATTAACTCATGTAGCTAATGTGGTTGGTTCACAGCCATCATGTACACATGCTAACACATCCCTGTAGTCCCTTGAAATGGTGAAGGAATCATATATCTCACCATCACTGCTCCTTTGGTATTCAAAGAGAAGGGATGAGTGGTTGAATGCAGTGAGTTTGCCAAAACCAAAGTCAGAAACTTTGGTATAAATACTCCAATCGGTTTTTAATTGTGGATTTGAATTTAACCGATACCCTCCTGCTCCTACAACTATATGGATTGTTCCATTCACCGTGCCTGAATAGTGAGATTTTTCTGTATTCACACAGCGATTCTGGATAACACACATAAAGAGCATCCACATCAGTCCGTGGAAATTTTTTCCATTTTACAAGTCTAAAACTTACTTTTTCTATTTTACACACCTATTTTCACAAAACACTCACATCAGTTTGTCTATTATACACATTTATTCAAATAAAATATTCATTTCTTTAACCCAATGCTACAATGATACAGTGCTACAGTGCTAGGCAAAGTCATGCTACAGTACCGGGGAGAGAGAAAAAAACTATTAAAAATTCATATACATATGCTACAATACCCGTGTAAATTTACACGGGTACTGTAGCATGTGGATAATTTTAAAAGATTTTGCAAGATTTTAAACAGACTGATGTGGGCTGTTTTTGAACAAAAATGTGTAAATTTGAACATTTTTTCTATTATACACACTTATACATGGACTAATGTGAATGCTCTAAGTGAGTTAGAAATAAAATGATAGCCAAGTGATCAGAGCTTCATGTGACACTAAGAATGAGTATGAGATATATGGCTAAAAAGATACTTAACAACTGGTCATTTAATTTGACATGTCAACCAATTGAGCTATAATGCTATTGGCAACTTATCCTTTAATTGAATTAAGCATGTGGACGACTAAATTTCTCGGTTCGAAATAAGTCAAACAAGTAAAATAGTGTCACAAATGCGGTTTTGTATTGATGATTGTGTGGTACAATTCTCTGAAATTACAAAAGAGTTATCCTCTGATTCGATCTCCTTAAAAGATTTGTTGATTGGAGTTGTGGTAATGTGATTTTGATTTGAACACCAAATATACTTCAATTTGGTTGAAGAATGGATCGAAGACCTTTGAAACAGAATTACAATGAATCTCTGGCTATGAGCTTGTTAGAAATTCTTTGTTCTTCGTGTTCTTCGGATGTTCTTCGTGTTCTTGGTGCGTTCTTCGTCTTTGAAGATTTGTGGTGGAAGTTCTTCGGGGCTTTAGAGGCTTGAATCCGTAGAGCTTCACTGATTTGTGGTTTGTGAGGTTTCTGGAGGCTTTTGAGCTTGATTCCAGTGAACTTTGAGATCTAGGCAGGTAGTTTGGATGATTCTGCTTCGAATGTTCTTCGTGTTTGAGGGTTGAAGTTCTTGAAGTTGCTGAAGGCTTCAGGGCTTGATTCCAGCAGAGCTTCTGGATTTCTGAATCTTCTTTGATGCTGCTTTGCTTCAGATGGCTTGATCCCCTCCTAAATGTCTTAGGAAGGCTTCTATTTATAGGAGTTTAGGGTGGATGAGCGACACGTGGCGGAGTCTGATTGGTGACACATGTCACAGTCTGATTGGTCCGCTTATGTCATCGCTTACACGTGCGAGGTTGCTTGGGTCATCGCTTACACGTGCGAGGCTGCTTGTGTCATCGCTTGCACGAGCCGATGCATGATTGGTTCTTGCATGACACTTGGCAAATTTCTGTTGGCTTCTGAATGGCAATAGTAAAACCTAGCAGCAGTATGTGACGCTTTGTAATTGGCTGTATTTTGTGGTCTTGGTAGTGTGACGTGTCAGCTTGTGATAGGTCGGGAACTTTCTCTCTCTACAAATGCCCCCTCGAGACTCGTTCACACACACAGTTTCAGAGTGTGGTGTTAGAATGAGTTTCGAAAACAGATTCTTACACTTGGTTCTTCAAATGAAGTAATTGAAGGTGGTGGAGCTTTCAGCAGGATGAAATAATTTCTGAGGAGTAGACCCACCCATATGAAAGGTTTTGATGAGACTGAAAAGAAGTCTGCGAGTATTTGAATGTACTTGCGTGACCGAGCCTTCTCAAGAGAGGTTAAGTTGAAGTAACTTCAGAAGAGTACCTTTGGATCGTTGGCGGTGATCACAGGGTGTAGAAGATGGGGAAGATGAGAGTATGGTGGCTGGGTACAGCATGCAGAGTCATGGGGCTAGCCTCGTGTTTTTAAGAACTTCTGGTGAAGTTATATCGGAAGAGTATACTTCGGATTAAGGCGAGGCCATGTGGGAAAGTGGTTGAGTGCGCATGTGTCATCGTTTCACTCAGGTTAAGTTGAAGTAATTTCAGAAACTTAAGGATTCTGGGTATGCTGATGGTTGTGAGAAGAAGACGATGGAGATGAGGTGGAGATGGTGACTGTGTGAAGAAGATGGGGATGAAGCAAAGTGAATGGGGGAAACACACGCCACCATGGTGCTGGCCCTATATGTTGGGGACTTCTGGTGTAGGTGTTTCTATGAAGTATAACTTTGGATATGGGACTGACTGCATGCTGCATGAGGTCCGGCGGTAAGTCATCGAATGTGCGTGTGTGATGGGACCATGCCGACGGACATTAAGTTGAAGTAATTTCAGAAGAGTACTTTCTGAAATACTTCAAGCTGATTTTAAGTTGAAGTAATTCCAGAAAATGTGTTTTGAGGTACCAGCAACGATGACCTTTGAGTCCGATAGTGGTGGGGACATGGAATAAGGCACTGGTAACCATTTACCGGTTCCGGAGACTAAACTTTGATGAGCTAGTGCCTTGAAGGTTGTTTCAAGGGTTGGATGAAAGACAATTTGTAGGATACCCCAACACTTTTTACCATCTTTACTTACTGCTACTTGTTGGAAAAGCACAGAAAAATGCAAGATGGAGCGAGCTTGTGACTCTGGCCTTAGAAAACAGTCAAGTTGCTGTTTGTTCCGAACCGCTGCTTCTGTTGGAAGGCCAAGCAATTGGAGAGAAACTACAGGAGCCCTAAGGTTAGGAACAGGAGTTTCTGCTGGACTTGGATTTCCTGGCCAACCAAATCTGAGGAAGCATGAAACCAAAATGCAGACCTTGTTATGAGTAATTTTATGGACAACTCTGGTCGTTAAGGGGAGAAACAAAATTTGTTTGGATCTCAAAACTACAATGATATTGTGAAGAGGGTTTCTACTGAACCATGAGAGGGTTGATTTCAGATGAATTATGAAGCAATATTGGTTGCTAAGTGTTGAGAATGATGAGGCTATAGTGAAAAACGGCTGTGAGAAGGAGGACTTGAAAATTTGAAAGAAGCAAATCTTCATTTATGACTCAGTGTGTTTTTCTGGATGAGTTCTTTGATGAATCCGGCCCTTCTATTTATAGCAAAGAGACGAAGAATGGTGGATGGATAGTTGAGAATGGCGGATGTGAATTTTTGGTGAGACCGGTGGATGAGAATGGTAGGTTGGAGACCGGTAGAGAACGAGAATGGTAGGTGAGAGAGATGAAGAATGGTAGGTGGGAATGTTTGGCACCGAAAGGGGAATTGTAGGTTGGACGGGTGACCCGATGTGATTTCAAGTTCAAGACACACTTGTGAGAGTTCATCTGTACTTTTGAAAGGGATGCCTTGATGAAGACTGGAGAATAACCCTGAGGGGATCCAAACTAAATGGATGAATCTCAAATTTTGATATTGAGAGCTTTAGTTTTGGACATTGTCAGTACTTCGGAGATGTGGATCAGATTGGCGATTTTCAAGTCGTGAAAAACTGAGCAAGACAAGTTTGGCTTGAAAATCTTGACTCTAGGTAGACCTCAACACAAAAATCAACTACCTTGGAATTGAGTCATTTGTGCAATTTCTGAGTCTCAAATGATGGAACGGACTCCAAAATCGGAATGTACGTGAAAAATTGAGCAAGATAGGTCCATCTTAAAATTTTTGACTTTTGGTCAACATTTACGCAAAAGTCAACTTTTTGGAAATTGAAAGTTTGCACAATTTCCGAGTTTCGAATGAAGAAACGGATCTCAAAATCGGAATGTACTCGAAAAACTGAGTGGGACAGGCCGGTCTTGAAAATTTCAACTTTTTGGTCAAAGTCAAAAGTCAAACTTGGTCAAAGCATTTTCTTTTTCTCTCTTTTTTTTTTTTTTTTTTGCGGTTCGGACCGGGTCAGATTTTCGGGTCGGACCGGGTCAAACCGGGTAAGATGACGTCATGCATGACGTCAGAGAGCTGAGGCGCGTGGCTCGTGTGGCGCGTGCATGCGCGTGAGGAGCCTACCGGCGCGTGAAAGCGCGTGAAGAAGTCTGGAGGCACGTGGGAGCGCGTTTTCTGAAGCAACCACTACTGGCGGCGAGTGGCGGCGCGTTGATCGTCTTTTGGTCCTGAAATTTTCAGGTTTTGTTGATCTAAAGCCGTAGAAGACCATGGTATTGTCTGTTTTCTGAAATTGTGAACAAATTTTCACAGTTTTGAGAAATTAAACAGTTGGTTACCGAGAGCTTGTGGCGGCGCGTGGTAGCTCCGTTGATGATGATCTTTCTGGGTTTTGTAAATCGAAGTCCGTTTAAGGTCCCTGTGGGTTCAGTTTTGTGAAATCCTGAACAGATTTGCACAGATTTTGAAAGACTACTCCGTTGGTCACTGTGAGTTCGTGGCCGCGCATGGGAGCACGTGGATAGTCTACTGAGTTTGATTTTCTCTGGGTCTTTGTAGCCTGAAGTCCCTAGAAGATTTAGGTGGATTGATTTTTGTGAAATCTTGTCAGAAGTTTTAGAAATTCAGAAGAGGAGACGGCAGGCATTGTTAAACTTGTTGCCATTTCAGTCTACGTTGTGATTCTGACAGTGTTTGACATCCCGAGTAGATTTAATTAATCAGCAAATAACTTTGCTTTCAAGGTCGACAGCATAAGTTACTTTGAACAATGCGGGCTAGTTTGCAGGCCTATAGCTTATTGTTAGGCCTAGTGTAACAATTTCTTTCTGACACTACGACCTTTGTATGGACATTTACCATCTTCTCTTTTTTTCAAGGTTCGGTGCAGTATTTTTTGAAAGTTGATATTTTTAACTGCTTGGACCTTTTGGCTCTTTTGTCTGTTAGTCTCAAAAATTTTCTATAAGGCCACTTGGGTTGGCCATGCATTAAGTTGCTAGCTTTCAGTGAGTAACTAACATAATATCGTAAGTGCAGAAAAACCATGCCTTTTCTCCTCCTTTTTTTTTTTTTTTTTTTTTTTTGGCATGCTTTACTTGTACTGACTCCACTTTTCTTTGATAGGAACTTGCTTCTTGATATGGTGTGTTTCAGAGACATTTCCTCGTCTGACAAAAAGTATCTTGTTATTTCAAAAGATCAAAATGATGCACCTGGGAAAGGATTATCACTGCTTGTTGAGAAACCCGTTATTGGTCGATTTTCACCAATATGGCCGAAACAGAATGATCTTGGTGACATTGTTGAGTGGACGTATGACACTTCCCACAATCCTGATTCTCCTTCTAGAGCATGGTCTTTACGTACTTCCCTCCACAAGAATACCACTGAGTCAGGTCCTTTAAGGACTCTTGGCCAACGCATTATTTCTGGTGAAACACGTTGGGGCACCATTTTCAAAACCAATGGCGAGTTTGGTTATACACCCTTCTATTGGGAATGGCTTGAAGATGTCCTTTCTTGTAGCAAGAACACTCTCATCAAGGCCCAGATATTTGAAGCGGTCCTCGCGTCTTTATACACATATGATCGAAACAATGATATCATACGTGCATTTTGTGAAGCATGGTGCCCGGACACCAATACCATCCATACCCCGTTGGGTGAAATGTCCATCTCTCTTTGGGACTTACATCGTCTAGGTGGGCTCGCCATCACTGGTAGCTTTTATGATGAAGTTGTCCCTTGTTATAAGGAAATGGCAGGATGTGATGAGAAAGGCAGATTCATTCCAAAGAGTTGTGAATATCTATTTGCCGCTTTTTATCGACTTCATAATGAAAAAGATGGGAAGCCACACGTTTCAGTAAATGACTGGATCAAATTTTGGTTTAGAGGGGACCCAAAATACATGAAGCCACCTCCTCGAAGGCCAAAGAGGTCGTGTCGTCCTAAGCAGACTTACAATCTTGACGGTTCGTTTGGTAAGGCTCGTGCATGGTCTTCAAAAGAGAAAGGTGCATTTACAGACCTTGAAGTTCAAGAAGGACTATGTGAAGAAACTTACTTGGCTGCCTTGTTATCTTGTTGGCTGTGCATATTTGTGCTACCGAGTGAAGATCTTAATGTTATTCGTCCAGGAACATTCAAGGTTGTGAGCCTTATGGTTGTTGGTAGGCCTTTCAGTCTTGCCATACCCGTTCTTACTAGCCGTTATTGAGGATTAAATAAGCTTGCCCGTTCTTCTGTTGTTGGTAGTTCAAAGGCGTGCCTTCCCATGCACTACGTTTATGGGTGGCTAGGCCACTACTTTGATACCCATCATGAAGTTAAATTGGAAGTCATCGGGCCAAAGATGGTTAGATTTTCTGGTGCAGGAGGGGCTAGATATTATGACGAATATGAAGCCCGAAGGTTGATTCAAGGACACCGCATGCTGTGGGGCGCCAATTTGCTTGTTAAGAATGCGAATGAAACTTTTGAAGACAGTGGAAACCTTTCTCGTACTTCACTGGCGTACTTTATCAGTATTCGGTCATCTTACTTGTCTATGCGACAAAATGATCATTTCATCATAGAACCCTACAGCCCTTGCTGATTCAGTCGTCAATTTGGGCTTTGTCAAAGCATTGTAGGCGGTATAAAGAAAGACATCCGTCATGCTTCTTTGGATGAAGTCTTAGAACTTTGGAGATCATGCACCAAGTCTAAGACCATGTCGCAAGCATTCTTCCCAGCTCCTCCATCAAACTTAAAGCACCACACTACTCAAAGTTATGAGCGTTGGTGGAATAGTACGCATGGGACATACCTTGAAGACGGTATAGCATCTTTGATTTCAAGCACCCGTCCTCCTTTACCAAGAACGAAGACGGGTCAAATAAACCATGATAAGAATGACAATGGAGGGGGTATTCAATTGTCTGACGATCACGTTACACGTGTTGTCCAGAAATCTGTGACTGACAAGGCTCAATTTGTAAAGCCACAAGCCGTCATAGTAAGACTGAAGATGCCTCCGGGAGTGTGCATGGCATCTAATGAAAAGATGGACTCATATCTTGAGAAAGTGAGTGAAAGCAGTGACAAGGAGCGTCATTGGAGGCCGGCTAAGAAAAAGCTTAAATTGATAACCCCTAGCGAACCCGCTTTCATTGAAGGGACTTCTTATGGTTTTTAGCACATTGAAGTTACTGCAGATCAAGTATTTTATTTTATATTGTTCAACTATTTTTTTTTTGTTAGTCTTTATATATGTACATTTTTTTGATGTAACGTATTCTTGATTGCAGCCTGGGCAACAAGCCATAAACATAGTCAATAGCGATAAGGTGACCTCTTTTGATAGTGAAACTTCAATTTCTGGCCCACAACCTATTGCCGTATCAGTGGGAAATGCAACTCAGATGCCTAGCACTAAATTTATGGAAAGGACCGTGAGTTCTGACACCCCTGAAGATTCTGTTTATAGTGCCGAAGATGTGATTCTGAGAAATTTCATCGACCTTGCACTGAACCTTTGGAAAAGTCTGCAGCAAAGGATTGCTAGGACCCCTTTCGAGAAAGCCCCTTCACTCATGGGACAAGCTCAAAAGATTTTTGATGCCATAGCAGCTAACAAAGCTATGGATCCATCACCATTGCAAAGTTTAGTTGCTGATTATTTCGAGAAGGCCAAAAGTTTTGAGTCACTTCAATCCTCCTTTTCTGAACAATGTGACAAGCAATTGGCTGATTGTAACTTTCGCCTTGCTGAGCAACCAACTATAAAGAATGAACTGCTAGCATGTGGTGAAACACTTAGGGATGGATTGGCGAGTGTTGAAGCTAGGACAGTGGAGCTGCAAGAAGAGCTGGAACATCTATCCAATCACAAGAAAGATTTTAAAGCTTCGATTCTCAATAATGACGAAAAGTTGTCAAATCAGAGCTCTATCATCTCGAACATTCAAGATGAGATTTCTTTCATAGAGACTGCTCCTTCTTTAAGTAATGCTGACATTGAATCTTTGAAGTTGTTGTTGTTGTTGTTTTTTTTTTTTTTTTTTTTTTTTGGCAAAAAAGGGGGCTCAGTGTGTAATAGTGGATATCACCACTAATCGAACCCGAGACCTCTCAAGGGCAACTTGGGCATCCAACCACTACGCCACACTAGCAATTGGTGACATAGAATGGGATTAGTTTCTCCTTATTGGTACGCTTTCAAAGGTAATGGGAAGATATCATGTACCCTTGCAGCGCTGTAGTGGGTAGTTTAAGCTCTTGCCAAGGAGCAATCCTCGATTTTCAAGCATAGAAGTGTTTGAGGAACTTCCCATTGATGGGGCCGATCCTTATGCCATCATTGTCAATCAATTTGTAAGTTTCATTGGTGTTTGCCCCCTGCCTGAAAGTTGGAAGTACATCACAAGCAACAGTGACATGGTTTGACCCAACAACTTCATTGAAGCCTAGATCAATCTTGTTTTCTTTGGCAAGCTTCATGATTTGTTCTTTGAAGACGAAGCATTTTTGGATTGGATGGCCAATGATACGATGATATTTGTAGTAGTTAGGGTCATCAACTTTCCCCATGTCTTCCGACCGCTTGCATTCTGGCAATTCAATTAGCTTTAATTGCAATAGTTGTTCTAAGATGTTTAGCACATCTTCATCAGGGAACGGATATGTTTTTTGCTCACGTTCTTTAAAAGTTAAGCGACGCACTTCGTTCTTTCGCCATCCTTCAAGCTGTTTTTCATTTGCCTTTGCTCCTCTTCTTGGAACGTTGACTTCGACAGTGTTGACAACCATTGGGTTTTTGAGGTTGACTTTTGCATTCCTATCATTCTTTCTTACTTCCTTTCTGCTTTCTTCAGGTATGGGAGGTTTTGTATTTCCATGGCTAGCAATGCTCAGCTCCATGTCATGCGCACGAGTTGCTAACTCTTTAAATGTTCGAGGCTTTATCCCTTGAAGGATGTAAAGAAGTCCCCAATGCATGCCTTGGATGCACATCTCTACAGCAGAAATTTCAGAAAGTCGATCCTTGCAATCCAAGTTCAAAGAACGCCATCGATTGATATAATCGACCACCGGCTCATCTTCCCATTGCTTGGTATTAGTAAGCTCCATCATGCTCACTGTACGACGCGTGCTATAGAATCGGTTAAGAAACTCTCTTTCGAGTTGTTGCCAACTGTTGATTGACTCGGGTTCTAAGTCTGTATACCAATCAAAGGCATTTCCCTTGAGCGAACGGACAAATTGCTTTACAAAGAGGCCTCCTTGAGTCCCTGCATTCTCACAAGTTTCTACAAAATGAGCAATGTGTTGCTTAGGATTTCCATTGCCATCGAACTGCAAGAACTTGGGGGGTTGATACCCATTTGGCATCCTCATGTTGTTGATGCGCTTTGTGTAGGGTTTTGAATATGTGAGAGAACTTGTAGAAGAACCTCCATATTGTGCTCGGATGGTATTTGTTATCATGTCTTGTATTTGTTGGACTAACAACGAAGCAACCGAAGTAGATTGTTCTCGTCGGGGAGTGTTTTCAATTTCTCTCCCTTCCTCATCCTTTGCGGATGTAAATTTATGACCATGGCTTGATTCACCAAGATCTTGTACTTCGAGTTTGTTCATTAAAGTTGCAATTTGGAGGTCCTTATCTTCAAGTGCTTTTGTGAGAAGGACGCCCATTTGTTCCATTTCAACCATCTTTTTTTCCATGGTAGAGGTGTTAGTCATCATGATTGACACAATTTCCCAAGATGATGGAGAAGGAAGTGAATTGAAGTGAGCACGTGAAATCTCATTTTTTGGGTTCCCTTTGATGGGAGAGAAATCGTGCGACCAACTTCTTATGAAGGAAGAAGGGGATTTGCCCCCATACTTGAGGTGTTCCAAGGTGGAGATATCCTTGTTGATGACCTTGTTTCTTGTAAGAGGGTCTAAGGAGATGATTGTCTAGACCTTGGCTTCCTTGGTTGATTGAGGTTGAAGTTGATTATTTGCTTTGGATTGGCTACAATTGATTGCACCAATTTAGTTGTTGGTGGTAGCCGTACCAAGTTTAGTTGAAGTAGCTATTGTTGAAGCTTGAATATTCTTGCTAAAGGCCATTGGAGCTGGTAGCAAGGTGATGTTGATTTCTTTCTTTGAAGGAGAATGAGATGAGAGGCAGAAATGTCCCACTGGGCGTGCCAGAATATGTGGACGACTAAATTTCTCGATTCGAAATAAGTCAAACAAGTCAAATAGTGTCACAAATGCGGTTTTGTATTGATGATTATGTGGTACAATTCTCTGAAATTACAAAAGAGTTATCCTCTGATTCGATCTCCTTAAAAGATTTGTTGATTGGAGTTGTGGTAATGTGATTTTGATTTGAACACCAAATATACTTCAATTTGGCTGAAGAATGGATCGAAGACCTTTGAAACAGAATTACAATGAATCTCTGGCTATGAGCTTGTTAGAAATTCTTTGTTCTTCGTGTTCTTCGGATGTTCTTCGTGTTCTTGGTGCATTCTTCGTCTTTGAAGATTTGTGGTGGAAGTTCTTCGGGGCTTTAGAGGCTTGAATCCGTAGAGCTTCACTGATTTGTGGTTTGTGAGGTTTCTGGAGGCTTTTGAGCTTGATTCCAGTGAACTTTGAGATCTAGGCAAGTAGTTTGGATGATTCTGCTTCGAATGTTCTTCGTGTTTGAGGGTTGAAGTTCTTGAAGTTACTGAAGGCTTCAGGGCTTGATTCCAGCAGAGCTTCTGGACTTCTGAATCTTCTCTGATGCTGCTTTGCTTCAGATGGCTTGATCCCCTCCTAAATGTCTTAGGAAGGCTTCTATTTATAGGAGTTTAGGGTGGATGAGCGACACGTGGCGAAGTCTGATTGGTGACACATGTCACAGTTTGATTAGTCCGCTTATATCATCGCTTACACGTGCGAGGTTGCTTGGGTCATCGCTTACACGTGCGAGGCTGCTTGTGTCATCGCTTACACGTGCGAGGCTGCTTGTGTCATCGCTTGCACGAGCCGATGCATGATTGGTTCTTGCATGACACTTGGCAAATTTCTGTTGGCTTCTGAATGGCAATAGTAAAACCTAGCAGCAGTATGTGGCACTTTGTAATTGGCTGTATTTTGTGATCTTGGTAGTGTGACGTGTCAGCTTGTGATAGGTCGGGAACTTTCTCTCTCTACAAAGCATTTGGCAATATTTACAATCAATGATGCTTCATATGCGATACCAAAATATACTTGGTATGCTATAACAAGCAATACACTGTACACTTAATACCAAATCAATCATTAATTCTAGCAATTAATTTTTGGCTAAAATTCAAAACTGACCTTCTAAGTTTCTTCATATTTTATTTCAGTTCTCTAACTTTATTTTCGTTCATTTTATTTCTCTAACTTTCAAGTTTATTCAATTAAGGTTTTTCCATCCATTTTTGTTACATTTTGTGGTTAATTTTTCAATTTTTTATATTTATCTTCAAATTTTTTAATTTAAAAAATTCAATTAATGATTGAAAAATATTTTCTAGATTTTTTTTTTCAAAAAATTTTAACAAAAGTTTAACGAAAGACCTTAATTGAATAAATCTGAAATTTAGAAAACTGAAATGAACGAATGCAAAATTAGAAGACTGAAATGAAATCTTAAGAAACTAAGAGCATCAGTTTTGCATTTTAGCCTTAATTTTTCTACTCTATCATAGTGGTCACGTCATCTACTTATATCCAACTCTTTCTTCTTTTCTTACTATTCTTCTCTTTATTAATTTTCCACCTTTGTCACAGTTCCTCCAACATTTCCCCCTCTCTTTTTACATTTTGTATCTCTCCACTACTCTCTACCTTACTATTACTCTTCATCCCTTCCTCTTTCTTTTTAATTTGGCTCTTCTTCTCCCCATATTCTTATTATAAACTAGTTGAATTTCCGCACAATGTGTAGTACAACTTATTATTAGTTTTTTTCAATATTTCGATAAGTTTTACAAAAAATTGTAACTTAACTAATTGGCACCTCAATTTCCAATAGAAACATTCAGGATGTAGATCTCCACCCCCAACTATCAATGTATTAAAAAGATATTTCAATAAATTTCATTGTAAAAAATTGTAATCTTTAGTTATTTTATATATAGACAAAATAAAAATACACTAAGAGTAGTATAGTGATTTGATCATACTATATATACGTATTTACAAATTGAAAATTGCATGATATAATAGCTAATATAGATAGGCATGTTTCATGCCTACCAAAAAATGCATATATCCTTCAATTATTTTTTTTACATTCTTGATTATGTGTTACTAAAAAAATTTCCCATTTTTGTTAGACATGGTTTCAATTGTTGCAAAAACAACTAAATTTGAGTAAAAATGCCATATTTCAAATCAATTGTTTCTCACATAAAAAAACCAATTATTTCTCATATAAATCTTAGAAAAATGATATTTAAATTTTATTATGCTTAAAATAATTAACATAACAAAATAAACATATTTATTATATTAGTAGTCTTTCTAATTACATAGAATACATACTAAAGTGTTAGTTCCAAACACACATAAGCGTGCACACACACACAAAGGAGTTAGGAAATTTAAATGATTAAGATTAGTTTTAGTGAATTCACAAATATTTAATTTTTTTATGGCTCTTGACAATTGTTGTCAAAGCAACTAAACATGAGGAAGAATGTCATATTCAAAATTTATTATTATTATTCCAACTAAAAATTATTTTCTATATAGAGTTTATAAAAATAATCATATAAATTCATTTAATATAAATAATTAATGCACAACAATAGATAATTAATATATGCATTTACTCTATTGGTTAATTCAATGAACTAATACTTTAATATAAATGCAAACATTGTTGAAATAGAAAACTAAATAAAGAGAACTTCAAGGAATGTGCCCATGTGACACAACCTCATACTCTTCAACATAAGGTCTTTGCTTATATATATAGATTTGTTGTTCTATCTCTCATTCAATTCATATTTTTCCCACACAAAAAATGACTCTCTCTCTCTCTCTCTCACATCGGCTAGTATCAGTAAGTAGCTCATAACTACCACCCTGAGCTTAGATGCCTACACTGTCAGCACTTTGGAAGCGGTTAAGGAATATATTATTGCAATTCATAGGCTTAGGATATAGTGCAAAATTTAAGCATGTGTAACATCATTATTTTATTGTTTTGTTTAATAATTTGATGGTTAAAGGGTAAGAAATCTTCATTCATGTTATCCATACCTGGTAAATGGGGCATGTTCTCTCATAATTATGAACATGACCATAGAATGCAATGTCCACTTTGTACTTCTGCCAGAGCTTTTGCAAGCTCTCCCTTCCCATAGACTCCCCATATGAGCCATCCTTCCAATAACTGGAGGAATAACCAAGAACACGATGAGCTGCAAAAATCAACCACGGTTGTTTCTGCCTATCAGCTGATGCAAGACATTTCTCTATAAATTTGTACTGTTCAGAGCCCTCCCTCCAATCATGTTCACTATCAGCTATACAGAAGTGGAACATGCCATAATCCATTGAATACCTGTAGAGATTGATAAATTACTATTTGTCCCAAAAGCTAAAACTGGTAAGAAATTGTGAATTGAATCATTTAACCATTATTCTAACACTCCACTCATGTGTGGGTCTAGACTTCCCCTAAATAAGTATTGCCCAACACGTGGGGTTTTTTGACCTTTTATAGGAGGCAGAGCATAAATAGAGTTAGAATTTAGGCACCTATTTCGATACCATGATAAACTGTCACTTGTCCCGAAAACTTATTTGGATGGGAAATATCATTTAGTTATTATTCTAATAGAGATTATCAATTAACAACATTTTTCAAATAGCAAGCATAGAGTAAACAACTGGAACTAGACTACTTGCACAATGTTTGGCACACTTAGAAAATTCCTGAAGACATTTACCCTATTTTTCGTTTGCATAGGTATGTGCCGCTAATTTAAGCTCAACACTCAAGTACTCAACCCTTGAGTACCAACACTCACTGTTTTATCTTTCATATCTCTTTCTTGTAGTATCAACTCTAATATCTCAGAGAGAACTAATATTACATACCAAAATTGATTTACAGAAGAGTTCGCATTACTTACCAAAACTTAGCTCTATTCTCAGCAGGAACATAAAACATGGTCTCAGCAAGCACACCACATTCACCACCAGAACCATTGGTTTCAAAGAAGGAGCCTGTCCCTGGTACATCACGTTCATGATTGCCACTGCAGGAATACTACACATCAATAAGATAGCACAAACTTATGCTTAAAACATAATACATGTGAAGGAGCAAGGATATTGCAAGCATGCTAACCTTGCAATCATATATGGTATAGTTGATGCAATGGGCTCAACCTGTGATGTGAACTGGTCCCACTGCGAGATATATCCATTTGCATATGTGATATCTCCAATGTGAAAAAGTATGTCAATGTTGTCCAAATCTTTGATGAGTTGATCTGTGGTATTAAGTGACCCTGGCTGATAATTTGTGTCCTCATTTGAGTCATTAGACCCATCCCGTTCAGCCTAAAACATGTGGACCAAATATAAATTTCACTTTTTACAAATGCTAAAAGAGTGTAATATGTACCTGACAGGCTATATTGAACAATTAAATGTCATGTAACCACACATTTAGTGAAGAAAACTTCCTTTATTGTCCATTCAACATTCTTTATGTAGTTGATTTTTTTTTTTTTTTTTTTGGATATGAGATAAAAATTCTATTCTAACCTAATCTAAGTATATATGTGTGTGAAGCTTTCTCCTAAAGAGTTGAACCTTGGCCCTTACCCCCCACATGGCCACACCTCATAAGCACTTATACTTGTAAAATGACTATCGCACCAAGGGTGTGCAGTAATTATGTAGTTGATACTTAAAAGCGAATCCGAGAGGGAATACACTTTATAATGTGAGAAATGGAGAAACCATGAATCTTTCCAAGATCTATTGACACCGAAGGAGAATGAACCACTAGTAAGAAGAGATTTAGAGAAGCCGCTATAGTACATTTTTTTTTTCTTCCATGTTTTTACACTAAATTTCTTAATTATATATTTTAAACTCATCAAATGCTGGTAGTTATATTTAGTTTCGCTCATGAATTGAGTATTGAAGAATTTACAATGCATAGTTTGGAAGATGCTGCTTGATGCATGTTGTTAACCACTGATATTAAAAATCTGAGGAAAGAGCAGATAAATTTATTAACTTCTATTACAACTATCAAGAGAAATGCTTTAATAATTCTTTTGATAACCAGAAATCATAATTAATACCTTTCCCATGTCACCAAATATTACCACACGCTGTAATGAGTCCTGCCCTGGATATGGTGATGACTTAAAATAATAAGACTTGCTCCAGATGTAGGAACCATTAAATAACCTATGGCCAAGCTTGTATGTGTATCTGAATAAACAATCATCATCAGAGAGGCTTAAAAACAATGATCTAAGCACTTCTATGATATAAAGTTTGTTAGTTAAAAGTGCTTACAGTGAGTTTGGCCACAAATCTTTTAAGAAGCTTGTATGAATGTAACCAGGATCACGCCAACCAATCGTTCTAGCTGGTGGACCTGCAGAATGAAGAGTCCAACTTCATTAGTTCTATGGTTTACAATTCTCATATTCTTGGGTGAATAGTTTTCCTGCTCAGGTCCACGGTGTGTTGCAGAAGCTTCAACTAATTTTTTAATAGTTTTCAAGTTCTTTTTATTAAGTAAAAGTTTGATACTTCATATTGAGTTTCTTTCTTTGTTTTGTTGAATATAATGCCAAGGCATACTGAACTCATTCACTAAATCACCAAAATGCCAATTAGATAAAAGAGCATTAGTAATAGCTTTACAATCATTTAAGGATGAAATAGGAGCACAATTGTGACATATAAAAAAAATAAATAAATAAAAACACACTCACACAGCATGGCAGGATTTTTGACATGACACCTAATTTGACAACAAAAAATCAGGCAAGGTGAAGAAGCAAAGCTTTTCTTAAGAACAATGGGTTGCATTGATGATTAAAATCACCATAGTAACTTAATAAGAAGAGGACATAGATCATACCATACATGGCTTCACGATGAAAAGTCAACGTTCCAGCTGCTGATTGAGTTTGAGATTCTCCCTTAAAACCCCACTCAACAAAAGGCACAGCATCAATAATGTTATAGCCGCTTGTCCAGGTTACTGCCATCTGCATAATAGCATAACAGTATTTTAGAAAGATGTGAGTGCATATATACATACATCTGGTAAAACAAATTATTGAAAACATTGTTCCTTTATGTTAAAAGTATTTTGACTTCTTGCAGTTGCAGATTAAAAGGAAAAAGAATTTTATAATATCTATGACCACTTTATTTTGACTCCTCAAAAGGACTTTCCTTCCAAAAAGTAATGCTTGGGTGTCAAGTGCTAAAACCATTAGATTATTGTCTCAAAAAGTTAGCTAGGCTTTGAGGATAAATATCCAGATGTCCATGAAAATAAAAAACATAATGAACTTACTTCATTCCAAGACTTCCCTTGAGAGAGGCGAGGATAAACTGGTGCCTTTGGATTTGCAAAAGTTACGGTATTTGAAACTGCCAATAGTTTTGGCTGCAATACAGGAATACAAACTTAGTCTACGCTTGAAGTGTCCTCAGCTTTTCTGAATGATTTAGGCTTGAGAATTAAAAGAAGTAAAGTAATTGCACCAAGACAATACCAGCATCTATGTGAGAACTAATATATTTTAAACGTATGAAGCTTTGAACTATAAGAATAGAATTGAGTACAACTCAATAAATAAATAAAAAAGAAAGACAGTGACTTACATTTGACAAACCACCTGAGAATAATGCCATTGAGAAATCTGCCCTCTGATTAATCAGTCGAAATTTTAAAGATGCTTTCCCTGTCTTCATATACTCAGCATTGGAATCATTGGCAAACTTATACTGAAAATGAAACACAATCATGATGAAATTAGTTAGATAGATGGGTTAAATTCAAATGGTTCATAATTAACTTGAATTCAACATTGGATTGATTGCAATGATGCATAATTGCATACCTTAATTGGAGCTGAGCATAGATGTGGAGCCTCTTGATTTGGGAAAATAACTGGTGGGCAGGAAGATGAGCTGCCATTATAGGATGGCTTCTTTAGTACATAGGCTCTAAAATATAGATTAAAAAAAATCCTACAACATGCAG
The DNA here is from genome assembly GCA_032727855.1 of Quercus ilex subsp. ballota. Classification (NCBI taxonomy): domain Eukaryota; kingdom Viridiplantae; phylum Streptophyta; class Magnoliopsida; order Fagales; family Fagaceae; genus Quercus; species Quercus ilex. The sequence continues at coordinate 3,181,270 of CM064917.1, read as the reverse complement.
CTATCAACAATGATGTGCATGACAACATGCAGCTATCAACAATGATGTGCATGACAATGATTTATATAATCATTCAGAAATTATTGTTAATTGATGTACTAATAAGAATTACAAATTTTGTTTAGTAGTATTTTTGTAAATTTTAGTCTTAGATGCAGTCAAACCGAGTAAAACAAACCAGAAAGGAAATTCAAAATATCCGCCAATGCAATTATTACTTGAACTTTGCAGGCGAAAAAACTGCAACCCAATCATCTTCTGAGGGGTCAGGGCATTCAAGTTCCACTGTTATCCATTGAAAATCTTCCCCCCGCATATAAACCCATCAGATATTACTAATTCCCTATAACATCAACTATTTAGAACACACAGATTTAGCTTTGGGGAAACATATGATCCAGCTACTCATATAGATATCACTATATGGTTACCTATAGACATCACCACCTCATGAAGAACCGGCAAGAGTCTCTTGCACTGTAAACAATTGGGACCTGCTTATAAGCTATACCTCAACTCAATATATAATTATAAAGAAGAGACACTTGACTGATAGCTAATAGGCACGAATCAGATGAAACAGATCAGGTTCACATCCAATTACACATCTTTGAGTCTAAGTTCTACACAACCCCAAAACAAAATGATATACATGAATACATGAAAGTGTTTATAATTAATAAATGTAGTCTATCACATAAATCTAGCTTTGTATTTCTACAGACCATAATATATAGATTTGCTAACAGAGCCATGGAGGGGGCAGACAGTTTGAAATTACACATAGATGTATCGCCACTATACATTCATGCTGAAAAAAGATGAATTACCAACATGGTAACATGAGATAGCACCCCTTTAAACTAGCAAGCAATTCAATTTATACACAATTTCATTCTTTTAGAAACCTTTTTTGTATATATTTTTTTAAATGAACTATTCTTTTTAACATGGGCAAAATGCACTGTTGGTCCCCAAGCCCATAAGAGATTTGAGTCTCTTAGATGACGTGACCAAACTAAAAATTGACATGTTATCATTTCATTGGATGCATTAAGGACTAAAAACAATTACTTCAAGTTTGTTAAGGGCTAAAAAAAACATTCATTTTAAGTTATTAAGGACTAAAAGCAATCTCAATGACGAAAATCCCTCATGAGTTTAAAGTTTAAAGGAATAGTCTATTTTGACTTTTTAATTTTTAATATTTTACCCTTTAAGTTGATCCTTGAATCGAGACTGAGATGATAAGCTTAAAAAGTGCTCTTTAGTTAAGTCAGTGCTAAAAATTTTTGGTTCACAATCTTTTCTGAAAGAACTAAACAATTGGACTTAAAGAATCAATCCAACTGGCTCAAAAGAAATCAAAACTCAATACTATGTTCCATCAAAGCCAACTCAAAAAACAACATAAGAGAATGAACGTGAACAAAAATACAATCTGCGTTACCTTTGTGCCAAGAAGGACTGGTTCAGCTTTGAGGGAAGCATTAACGTGAAATGCAAAGAGGGCCCTGTGGATGGCAATCTTGGACAGTGGCTGCAAATCATCTATACCATCACCATGCACTACAACACAATGCACTAGTAATAGCAATATCAAGGAAACTTTCAGGGACAGAAAGCTCTCCATTGTTTATGTGTCCAAGCTATCAAGTGGCTTTATCTTTATGTAATAGGCCATGTAGAGTCTCTCCCTCTCTTAAATAATCAATAAGTAAATTCTACGAAGGTTCTAGCTAATGGGGGTGCCTTAAGAAAGTTTTGATACCTCTTTTATCAGAAATATAAAAAAAAAATTAAAAAAAGTAAAAAAATCAGTTATTTTTACCAATGCCGGCATCTGTTAACTTTTCTATTAAACAAATTTCTATGTTGAAATTTCTGGGTGGCTTCGAAGTATAAATGAGTCAGCTGATGTTGTGTCTTTCAGGGAGAAAAAGCTGTTCATAGTCTGTGTGACCAAGTAGCCAAAACCTCAGAATTTAACAATGAAGTCTCAGCCATCATTTTCAACAGTTTGGTTTATTCTATCAAGTGCCTTAATGTAATAGGCCATGTAATCTCTCTCCCTCTCTTAAATTCAACGAATTGGTATGTTGAAATTTCTGGGTGGCTTCGAACTTTAAATGAGACAACTGCTGTTGTATCTTTTTTCATGCAAAAGACAGAATTAATAAAACAGATACTAGTATTTCTTGACTTAAGATTTTGTGCCTAGATATTTTTGAGCGCGTCCTTGACTTCTACGCAACAAAGATCACCAATTATTACTTGGATAATAGAAGCAACCATGGATATGAGGAGTCAAGAGTTCTGCTTATGTGCGGGAGTTGACATTCAAGGGCGTTTTGGTAAATTGAGTTTTGTATTTAAGGGGCAGAGAAGGAAAAAAATAATTAGACCATTTCTCGATTTAGCAATGACATCAAACTGCTGGATGACTAGAGAAGCCAGGTAAGTAGGATTAAAATTCCACGAAAGCATTGCCACCACAATAGAACTCGAGTTTACCATACTCGAGTTTTTTCACTAAACTCAAGTTCACTAACCCACGAAAGCATTGCCACCATAATAGAATTCGAGAGTTTATCAGACTCAGCCTTCGTTTGGATACCAATGAAAAATAAAAATTATTTCACTATTCAGCTCATTTTTACTACTATTCATAAGTCCTATTACATTTTTTAGTACTATTCATGGCCCCATTGTACTATTTCAGCTAATTTTTACCTTTATTTACAATACTTTCAGTAATAAGTTTTCAGTTTTAGCAAAATAAGTAGTATTCAAACAAACCCTCAGTTTTTTCACTAAACTCAAGTTCACTAAACAGTCAGTAAAATAATGTTAAATGGCAAAAATTATTCACACTCTACTACTCTCTCTCTCTCATTATGCTTTATAAGCGCTTTAGCTGCTTTCCAAGTAAACGATGTGGGACTTGAGCAGTGGCGAAACTAGGATTTGAGTTGAGGGGAGGCAAAATTTATATATGATATACGCACTTACACAAATTTATGTGAATATATATTATTTGAGACCAATTTGAAAAATTAAAAGCTATTCATTTAAATACTAAGTGATATTTAATGTAATTATACCCAAAAAAAAAAAAAAAAAAAAACTCTACAGACAAAAAAAGCTTATTCATAATATTGCATTTATCTATTAAGATATTTATAACATGAGTGATCTATTTTTTTTTATTAAAAAAAAAAAATTTAGAGCCAAAACTCAAGTTATGAATGAAACTATTAGTAGTTAGATAGATACTAAGTGCAATAAATGTGAATTTCTATAAAATGTTCAAATTATAATATGGTAGGGACAAATTAAAAAAATTTCAATGCAAGACATGCTAGTGGAGGACATAAGATTTCTCAATAGTTCATTTAAAAGTTATGCTCTCTTTCAAGACCAAAGAAACAAAGTGGCATTTAAAAAACTCAAAAACAAAAAGTATGTAAGGGTATTTAATAACTAAAGGTATTTTTTGGGTGGGCCGTTGGGGGGGGGGGGGGGGGGGGGGGGGTGTGGGGGGCGCCCCTGCGACCCCCCTTGACTCCACCCGTGGACTTGAGCCTCAAGGGTTACCACTTTGTTAAACACATTAGGGACTAAAAGCGATACTTACAATTTCCTAAGGGGTAAAAAAAAGTTTACTTTAAGTTATTAAGGACTAAAAAGCAGTCTCTTAAACTTCAGTGACCAAAAGTTTTAAAGTTTAAAGGAATAGTCTTTTTCCCTTGAAGTTGATTCTTGAATCGAGACTGAGAGATGATACACTTAATAAGTTCTCTTTAGTTAAGTCGGTGCTAAAAAAATTCTTGGTTCCCAATCTTTTCTTAAACAAACAATTGGAACTTAAAGAATCAATCCAACTGACTCGAAATAACTCAAAACTCTTCACCACTGTACCATCAAAGCCAACTCAAAAAACAACATAAGAGAAAGAACGTGAACAAAAATACAATTTGTGTTACCTTGGTGCCAAGAAGGACTGGTTCAGCTCTGAGGGAAGCATTAACGTGAAGAGCAAAGAGGGCCCTGTGGATGGCAATTTTGGGCAGTGGCTGCACATCATGTATACAATCACCATGCACTACAACACAATGCACTAGTAATAGCAATATGAAGGAAACTTTCAGGCACAGAAAGCAGCTCTCCATAGTTTATGTGACCAAGCAGTACTACAAACCTCAGAATTTAACAATAAAGTATCAGCCAGCATATTCAGCAGTTTGGTATATTCTATCAAGTGCCTTATTAATGTAATAGGCCATGTAGTCTCTCTCCCTCTCTTAAATAATCAAAAAGTAAATTAAAGGAAAGTTCTAGTTAACGGGTGCCTTGAGACATTTGCTAATGGACTATCTTAAGAAAATTTTAATACCATTTTTATAAGAAATATAAAAGGCTGTCAAAAAAATCAGTTATTTTTACTAAAACTCTTACGGCATCTGCTATCTTTTTGTATTAAATGAATTGGTTTGTTGAAATTTATGGGTGGCTTCAAACTATAGATGAGACAGAGGCGGCGCCATGCTCAGGCCAAGGTGGTCACAGGACCACCCTGACCTAGGAAATTTTTTTTTATTTATATAATAATTTAAAATTTTTATATTTGCCCACCCTTTGAGCAAAGGTTGTGACCACCCTGAAATTCTCCTCCTCCTCCTTCGTTCTACGTTTCCTCTACAATTCTTTTCAGTTTTTCTAATTCTTGAGTTGTCTGCCCAATTCAACTTTATTGCCTAGTTTTGTCAGCCTTCACATGACAAGTGCGTGACTAGTACAAGTAGTATTTGAAAAGGAAGCTGAAATTCAGCTTTTTAAGCCTCCTGCCTCCACATTATCATCTTCTTTTCTTTTCTTTTTTTAAATTCAGCTTAAGTCTTCTTCTCTTTTTCTTTTTTTTCCCTTTTTTTCATTATTAAATACATTTTAATCTTATTATATTTTAAAAAATTGATTGTTAATTTGTTTTTTGGGCTTAAAGATTGACATACTAATTGAAATATGACTTATAATTTTAAGACCCTTAATAATTTATATGAGTTTTAATCAATATTATACATATACATATTTATAATAATTGTAACTTCGTAATAATACGCCGAAATAGACTGATACCAAAATATTTTGTTCTAATGGACAAACTGAAACGAAAGCCTTGAGTCTGCTTTGGGCAATTGGGGTAATGGACTAGCTGACTAGTGATTGTAAAGTAAGTAAACAAATAATTATAAAAGAAAAAAAAAATTAAACCAAGCAATTGTAAGGCAATGGGGTGAGGCATTGTATTTACTAGTTTAGACTTTACATTGTGGCAATGAGATGTGTGCTAGACTCTTAGTGTCAATAAAGAAAAATAATGAAACAACTAAACAACAAAAATTTATGTTGGATTCTATTGTTAATAGAGTCATGCTATGTACATAATAATAATTAATATTTTTATTATATCAAAAAATAATATTTCAATTGAACTTATAGTCTATTGTTTATTTTTTTGCTAGTATTATGGACAAATATTTAATACGAAAATCATGTACTCAAGATTCATCTTATACCCAAAATATTATAGACAAATATTTTTTTGTTATCAATATATAAAATTCTCTTTTTATTAAATTGTTTAATTTAAATTTTTAAAGAAATATTCTGAAAAAAATTTAAGAATCCGCCATTGAGATGAGACAACTGATGTTGTGTCTTTCAGGGACAAAAAGCTGTCCATAGTTTGTGTGACCAGGCAGCCCAAACCTCAAAATTTAACAATGAAGTCTCAGCCATCATATTCAGCTGTTTGGTATATTCTATCAAGTGCCTTAATGCAATAGGCCATGTAGTCTCTCTCTCTCTCTCTCTCTCTCTCTCTCTCTTAAAATAATCAATAAGTAAATTCAACGAATTGGTATGTTGAAATTTCCGGGTGGCTTCGAACTATAGATAAGACAACTGTTGTTGTGTCTTTCTTTTTAGTGTCTTCATGCAAAAGACAGAAAGAAGAAAATAGACACGTGTTTAAAAACTAAAAATTGTTGTTTGAAAACACAAACCAAACACTCCCTAGTATTTCTTGATTGTGACTTTAAATTTTTTCAAAAAAAATAAACTTTTGGATCATTTCACAAAAATTGTGATTTTAGCATTTTCTAATTTTCTCTATATCGTTCCTATTTTTTCCGGATGTCCCTAAAGGAAAATTCCATCACTCTTTCGTTTTGCTTTATAAAAGCTTCAGCTGCTTTCCAAGTAAACGATGTGGAACTCGAACCTCGAGATATTGCACCTCATGCGCCAAGGTTATACGAGGGGGTAGCACACTGCTCAAGATTTTGTGGGTTGGAACTTGGTACTTAACACACAAACTTTGTATTTTTTTTTTTTTTCGCATAAATTTTTAAAATCCAATCACATAGTAACATTTATGTAAAATGAATTAAATATATACAAATTTGTTTGTAAAATACAATGATGAGTATGCATAAAACTCTAAATCGAAGTGTTAAATTTCTTGAGCTATCATCTCTATGATATTGTCCATTTCTCTTATGTAAGAAACTTATTCAAATCCCCTCATTACTTTTTCTAAGCCCAAAATAAAAAACAAAAAGACAATAATTCGTGGTAAAATACAATGTTAATGAACATGCATAAAACTCTAAATCGAAGTCTTAAATTTCTTGAGCTGTCATCTAATCTTTATGATATTGTCCATTTCTCTTATGTCAAAAACCTATTCAAATCCCCTCGTTACTTGTTCTAAGCCCAAAATAAAAACAAAAACAAAAAGACAAAAATTGTGGAATGAGACCTGAAACATAGGTACATAACGTTTGGTTCTTCAAACGAATCAACTCCAGATATTAAACCTTGGGCACCTCATTAAATTGATGGTATGCCTTCATATTACTTGTGGAATTGGATCAATTTGGCAGTTGAGCGGATCGCTATGTGATTTGATTGTTCATCAGCTCATGTTACAACAAATCTCTAGGCTGTAAATAAATATTCTTAGTTACCGTGGCAGACAAATACAGCCTTATATTAGAATCAAATTAATCCATACTAGGACCCTAAAGCAAATGCGAAACCAAAACTAGTACATTAAAATTAATACAACTTGGAGCTTGGAAGCATGCTGGCTAAGAAACAATATATACTCATCCTAGTATTACATGGAAAATTTTGCCAACAACTTGTCCTGCTTGTATCCATCAATGGAAGTAATGCACCAAACTTGAAGTGAATTTCTTAAGACATTTTTGTACAAATTACAAGCAATTATTATCCCTCCAATTGCATATGAAATGGAAAAGGGAATACCTATAAGCAGGGCAGAACTTCCCTAAACCCTTTGAGGTGCATTGGAGAGAGAGAACATCTTTTGGTACAGAGGAATCAGCATGGCACTACTGAGTTTGCATAGGTAGAGATTTGCAGTTTCTAGATTCTTCATTATTTTCCATCCTGTTGCTTTGAGAAAATTGGGGAAAGCAGCTTCTCCAACTCCACCAAACTGAAATCCAATTAACATAATTAGTAAGCATGTTGCATCTAGCAATATGCACAATGAGAATATCTGCTACATAAGATGCAATTTAATAAGAAGAACTTCATAAGCAACGTACATCTCATATTTGAGATAGGCCTCCTTTCTTTTAGTCAAGAATGCATCACCATCTTTAGGTAGATTAATCATAGCATTGCCTGCAAAATAGAGAGAAAGAAAAGGAAAATGAAAGAAACGGGGGTGCATTGGAAATTATTAAGTCAGGTAACATATATTGTACACTAGAACAATAGTAACTTTGTAAACATACTTAAGGAAAAAATGGCAACAAGAATTTAAATATGTGGTTCTGCATCCGTTAAGTTTGGGAATGTTTGTCACAGCAAAATGTAGATGATCTGATTAGTATGTAATGATTGAAGCAAACTTTGATTGGTTAATCCAATCAATTAAGTGATGGTTGTGTATGACGGTCCAAATTATTATCCTGCATGTACTCTAACCGCAAAATTGAATGAAAGTATGATAGGAAAAGATAAAACTCCTTTAAACATGCTCTTTTTGAGTATAACATCCAACTGCAACGTAAAGCACTGTGAAAGGTGCCAAGGTATATCGAAAAGAGGTGAAAACACACACACACACACACACACACACAAGTTGTTGCCATAAACAGGATTCATGGAGGCACGTTTGACATCACATGATAACATAATTACTGCATTGTATTTACACAACATTTATAATGAGTGGATTCATGCTTCTTCCAGAATTGAGCTTAAAAATTTTCCTTTTATACAGGTCACCTTGAAGAACTCTTAGATGTCATTTCAAAACTTTCTGCTACTTTATCCCCCACCCCCCCCCCCCCCCCCTCCCCTTTTTCTTTTTGCAGAGGATGGACTTGAAGGCAAGCAGTCATTCCATTTCTATTAGACATCCAACCATATTTTAAAACAACAGGAAAAGCACCATAAATGAGACATACTTTGAAGCTCTTCTGGTTGTTTCATGATCACAGTTCTGCGAACCTTTAGAGATGTTTCTTTGTTTTGCTGCTGCTGCAAACCCTGTTCAAGCAAACCAGTGGCATTAACTAATTGTAATTCAGTAATAGATGCACAACAGTCAAGTAAAATATTAACTATAAGTAAATAGTAGCAGACATCAATCTTTTAAGTTCGAATTTATAGAAGCGGCCCATATATCCCAATTTATTAGTGTAATAACTCTGTGAGACCACAAACACAATAAGGAGAAAAAGTATAAGGCAAAAATCAGCCTTATAAGCATGAGAAGTAGGATGCATCTATCTAATAAACATTGGTATGTCAAACTCTAAATAACATAAGAACATCCCATAACTTTCAAGTGCCAGATAGGACACTAACAATTCCCAGGATAATAGGAGTTAATAGGATAAAGTGTTTTATACCATTTTCCTTTCCTTCCTCTTCAATATCTTTATATGGCACTTTTTGATGTAGTGCATCAAATGATAGCGAGTGTGCCTAGAGCACAACTGTTCTTGGATGTCTGGATTCGCACTAAGCCAATCAGAAATTTCTTTTGACTTCACCACCTCCTCTTGATCCAAAGATTCTAACCAAGAATAAACTGGTCTCCATTGATCGGTACGCTGAAATCGATATGGCGGATTTTCAAGATCAAACTGACTAATTTCTTTTTCCTGCCATAAGAAGGTTGGCAAGCAACATCGTTATAATTATAATAAAACAAATTTCCCCTTCTAATTGTATGTGTTACTAATATGAAAACATTTGTTTTATGACAACGAGGCAAAGCAAAAATGGAAAGCAGAAACCCTTTAAAAAAACATTGTTTACCAAAAAGTAAGAGGCTAAGAAAAAGAAAGATATCAGATACATAAGATAACACAGACAAAATCCTAAAAATAAAAGGGAGAGGAACAAGGACCTTCAAACAAATCACATACAAGCCTCAGCTCCTACCATCACATGCAATACTTATTAATGACTAACTATATTTGTTTCCATACTAATATATAACTTTATTAAATCACTGAATTTGCAAAGCTAAAAACTAAGGACAAGACTCAGGTAAGTGACATTTGAGTAGGTTTTGAATCCACAACATTACTGTCCACCCTTTCTTATGGGGGGAGTAGGTGAAATTTGAGCTAGAGCTCATTGTTCCCAACCTCCACCCACATCACTCTTACTCTTACTAATTCCTATGTTGTACCTATTTTATCATAAAGCCTACTAATGTTATTAACCTAGGACAAAACTCAGGTTAAGTTCCTTAAATACTATACTTTACATTCTCCACTTAAATTCAACCACGTAGCTACACTAACAAATACATCACAAACGAAAATTAAATACAACCATGTGCCTTATTGGTTGATTGGCCAATGAAACCACATAGTTACATTCAACTAGACAACCTAAGGTACAACACCTAAGAAACTGGACAGACTGAGAACACTTATGCGTACATAAGTGTTCCTTTAATGCATACATAGTTTTTTTTTATGTTGGAAAAAAAAAAACTATATTGAAAAAAGAATTCCTTTAATTTTAGATATGTTTTTAAAGATTTAATAGTTGTAATTTATTTTGAAAACTTACAAATAAACATAAAATATACCTTAAAATACATATTGTTAAGTAATTGTGATATCCCCACTGTTTTATGTCCTAATTTTTCAAGAATTAACTTGTTCGCCGTGTCTCGTGTCCATGTTCAGTGTCCACATTTTCCTTCCTAGTTCATATATAGGCCTTAAATTGTTAACACAAACATATTGCAAGTACGTCTAGTGATGCCAATTGCATAAAATTATTGCAAATATTGTGCTTCAATCAAACTCTTAAGGATTTAAGAATGTAAAACAAGACAGTAAATTTAACCAAATTCAAATTCTTCAAAAAATTGGGAGTACTTTTTGTACCTGAGTGGGGAGTCTCATTTTCTGAATGGAAATGAGTCTCTGACAAACATCAGAGCGAGGCATTGATCTGATTCCTTCGGGGAGAGAGTGGTGGTTGGAGTCGATCCAAGCTTCGACCTCGTCCATGGACACAGCTTTGGCCTCGGGGAACGAGAGGAGCCAAGCGCGAGCCATGGTTTCCCATTCCTGAGTTTGCTGCTGCTCGCTCTGCTCGCTAGGGTTTTGATCGGAGGAGGGCGGTGGTTCGACGACGACTCCGTGATCTTCTTCTAGGGTTTGTTCGCTGGAGTTCGACATTATCGTTGCGTTGTTGTTGTGCCGCGAAAAGAAGAACAAGAAGAAAGATCGTTTTTTGTTTTTGTGAAAAGCTTGTAGTTAGTAATTACTGTTTTTTTTTTTTTTTTTTTTTTTTTTTTTTTGAAGTGGTAATTACTGTTGTTGTTGCTGTCGAAGCTGTGAAAGTAAAATTTTGTTTTTATTGATACCTATTGCGTCGAAAGTTTCGCATTAGTAACTGAAAATATCGTTGTTACAGAATGTATTCGTAAGCGTAATAATAGTTCAAAATAAGTTTTTTTTTTTTTTTTTTTTTTCGAATTGTGCCTCATGGTTTTAAAACCTGGACCGGCAGGTTCAATTGGTTTAATGAGAACCGGACCCTAATTTGGTCTAGTTATCATCAAAAAAATGAAATTGAAAAAAAAGCAAGAAAAACCAGAAATCACATGTTCAACTGGGAACTGGTGCAATTAAAAGAACCAAACTTCTTAAATCTACACTAAAATGATTTTAAGGAAAATATTAGATTTGTTGGTGAAAATAAAATGAAAGAGATACTTATGTTGGATGAAATGTATGAGAAATCCACGCTTTGAACCTTTGACTGAAATTAGATGTTGAAGAACTTGGAGAGAGAGAGAGAGAGAGAGAATCACCATGTATTGTGCCATAAGGAAGAAAGGAAACTGAAAAATGAAAAAAGTTTGAACTTTGAAAGGTTGAAACTTTGAATATAATAAGACTTCAAACTTAAAAGTACTAACAGATATAATGGTTGAAAGGTTGAAACTTTATATGATAAGACTTAAAACTTAAAAGTACTGGTAGATATAATGAAAATAAGTGATAACATGTAGTGCTAGATTTTGGGAGTTAATAAAACAAAGAAGTAAACCAATGTAAACATATGTGATTGGGAAGTGGAGAAGTTGGGTTGGTAAGTCAAAGGCTTGTTTTGTCATCATAACATTTGAGTTTTAATTTTTTTTGTTTTTTAATAAATAAATAGTTAAAGTTAAACTATTAAACTATTATTTAAAAAAATAAAATTACAAACTTAGCAAATTATACTTTGTCAAATAATTACTAACTAGAAAAAAAAAAAAAAAAAAAAAGGACTATGCTAAAAAAATATCTTTATATTTTATATATTTTCATAATATAAGTTATGAAAAATCAAAATTCACATTAAAAATTATTTAAATATTTTAATTATACTAATTATGACATCATCGATTTGACTACCGATCTGACCCTGGTCGGACCAAAAAACTGGTAATTAGTCTCTTTTTAGATTCTTGGTTCATACCGGTATTTAAAACCATGCTTTAAAGTTCAAACTTTAAGCATTAGTTTTTTATTTTTATTATATCACCCTTTTTTTAATCAGATATCATATCATCGTGTTTTTAGTTTTAAAAATTATACTTAAAATAAAAAATAAAAATAAAAAAACAAGGGAGAAGGAAAAGAGTTATATTTATAAATTTATTTCAAAAGTTATCTTATTTAAGGTTAAAATACTAAGTCCCATTTTTTTTATGCTTCTTTATACGTTATTATTTTCTATTACAGTTATAAAAATCATCAAAATTTATTTGAAAAAATCTTAAGATATTTTTTAGTCAATTTTTCTAATTTTTTTAAATTTTAATATCTCCATTTATATTTTAATTAATTACTAAATTAATAATGACATGATCATTACTCAACTTCTAATCAAACCATAGCCCAACCTCAATTAAAATCTTAAAAACACTCTCTTTTCCGATTCTTTGAACAATTCCCTTTTTAAAATCGAACCATAGTCCAACCTCAGTCAAAACCTTAAAGCCTCCCCCTCCCCCTCCCCCTTCAGTTCGGTTTCTAAAACCTTGCTTTATAAATGGTCCGTGGGTAAAATCAGGAATGAAGAAAGTAACAAAAGGGAACCAGCAAGCACCAAATAAAAATGTTAACCCTACGACTCGGTAAATTAAGGTTTATTTAGTTTCCCTTCTCAGTAACCACGTACTATATGTATACAAATTGCAAAACTTTACTTCCTGACCAAGTTAAGGTAAAAATAAGTTATTGCTCAATACCAAAATTGCTACTTCCCCCACAAAAATCAAAATGAAAAACGGTTTACAAAATTATCTAATATATTAACTTGTCTGCCTTCATACGTAGGCCAGACACATAATAGCAACTACAAGCAACTATCTAGTCTTGTGAGATTTGGCCAACTTCTTCTTTCTTTTCTTTACTGCCTTGGGCACTTTAGTTTTCCGAGCCTCCCTCTTCTCCTCTTTAACTTTCTTTTTGTTCTCTTTTCTAGCAGCTTTCTTATCTGCAGGGGTCTCTGAATCAGTTTCAGATGAAAAACTCCCTTCTGAATCACTTGAGCTCTCTTCATCTTTGACCGTTTGAGACTCTGTTACACTCTCAAGAGCATTAATCTGACCGGTGGTATTAACAGAGGACTCTTCAATAGGGTCTGCTTCTTGTTCCGCCGGAGGAGGTTGAGCTTTTAAAACAGCCTTAAGTCCTGTTATGGTCTTATAATTTATATCTTCAGTGTCCTGGCCACTGGTAATCCGGAAAGCATCCTCCTCAGCATTCTTTACATCGTCTAGCCTCTTTGGAATGTGTGACTGTAAAACAAAACAAAATAAAACATTCAACAATTTATTACTAATCAAAATTTATCAGGGTCAACTCCATTGTGTCTAATTCTCCACTTGCATACACGCATGCACAGAGACACACAGACCAGCCTCAAGAACCAATTGTGGACTATCATTCCCCATGGAAACCAAAGGGAAACTAGATCTCCCATTTCATGGATTATGTGTATAGTGTAAAATAAAGTGAGGCAAATGTCAAGCATTTAAAATATCTTAAAAGCTAAACAAGAGGCCCAGATTTTCAAGCCAGTCACTTGATCTGGTAACTTGGGGAATTGATAAGTTATAGGAGGGAAAATATCATACGAGATTGATCAAATGTATCAAAACTTCAATGGGCAAAGATTGGGGGAAATGGTGTCACAACAAGCCTCCAAGCCAAGCTGAGGGCTCTTAAAGATGGGTTGAGTACAGCAATAAATATGGGAATTACATGGTTAGAGATTGAACTTGACTCTGACAGTTATTGAGCTAATTAAATCAAACAAGACCACTACTGCCTTTTTAAGACCTGTTGTGGATGAGTGCAGGTGGCCTAATAGAGAGGCTTGAGCAGCAGAATCTGCATGACATCTATAGAGAAGCCAAAGGTTGCACAGATATTCTTGCTAAAGCTGGCTGAATCCAGCAACTTGACTTTGTCTTATGTTACCCCTCCAAGTCATGTACTGGAGGCTTTAAAGTTTGATGTATCTGAGACCATGTAATCATGCAGTTAATCAATGCATTTTGTTCCTTTCTAACCAAAACCACCCCCCCCACCCCCCCCCCAAAAAAAGAAATGGTAACTAGCATGCTTAATGTTTTAGGAGACCTGCTTGAAATTTACAACGTACAGGAGATAGGTAATCAAAAGAAAATCCAATAACATGATTCACTGGCACACAGGTTACCTGCTTAAACTCAGAGTCTGCCCTTTTATCCTCCACGGATCTGCCTCCTCTAGCCAAAATTTTTTGTTCCACCTGAAAAAAGTTGAAAGCAGTCAAAATAAAAGCATTCTCAAGTTCTATAGAAATTTTGACAGGATAAGGAAGCTAACCTCTTCCAGATAACTGTCCACAGCTTCATCAGCAATAGTAGGATCAACTATAAAATCAAAGAGTTCTCGAATCGTCATAACAGCTACGCCATGTTTTTCAAAGAAATCCTGCAAAGCCACTGTTGCTTAATTAATTCATTCCACAGATCATAAGCACTTGTCATATGATAATTTATGTTTGGAAAAACTTACAGAAACATGATCACAATCTTCAATTAGGAATTCAATGGCACGGGGGTGGTCAAGATCAACTGATTGAGAAACATCAATGATATACAAGTGACCCTGCAAATCAGGAGGAAAAATAAATCAAATCAATGACAAATTGAATCGATTCAATATTGGATAAGAAAAGGGGAAAAAACCACATACAGAAACTTTTCTTTTACAAGTAAAACACATACACAAAAACAATTGGTGCTCACCTCAAAATAAAGTATGTTATATTCGCTGAGGTCCCCATGAACCAGTTTGCACTTCTGATATAAAGTGCGCATTGCAATAATCACCTGAAAAAATAAATGGGAAGAAGATATTTATATCAGTTAAACAAGACAATGTTACACAGCCCTTTTCACTTGCCAAAACAAAGTTATAAAAGAAGCATTTGCAGTAATTGTGTAAATCAATAACAAATTTGTTCAAAAATAAAAGTATGACTCCATAAAGCTAAGTATGTCTAAAGATAGATGATTTTAAATAACTAAAACATCTCTAAGGAACTCTTTATCTAGGATACTCCAACCTGATCAATCCAAGTGATAAACCTTAACTATACAATTAAGCATCCCACTATCGTTCTAGATGACATGTTCCACACTTCCACTTGAGAGAACTAATTACCTATAGGCCCACAGAAGAAACCACTACACCTAAGTGTTACCCCCAACGTTCTAGAAAGCAGGTTTCACTTCACATAACTAAGAACTCTTAAAGAATGACTTAAAGATATATGGGCACACCTCCACATAACCTTCACGTAACTTGTCAAGAGATAAAGAAGCATCCTTAAGACGAGGTGCAGCCCAACCTGCTTTTCCTGTACACGCACAACCACCAAGAAACATCAACCAGAAATATAACTGAAATTTTAGAAGCTGAAACTTAAATCATTCGAAGGAGACTAAGAATGTATTTAAGCAGTATCGAGGATAACCATAGGGACTCCACTGACTAATAACATGTAAGGTCGGCCTAAGGGGGGATATAAGCCCAATTAAATCAGTCTTTGCAGAAAAGTCTGACTAAAAAGTCACATCCATCTGACAATATGTTTCTTATAACTCACACATACACACAATACCTATGAATTCCATGACCAGAACATGAAGTCTCAAAAGAATTGGAGTTGGGCATCTAATTCCTGCTGCCTTTAGCCTGCAGTTCAGAAAGACCATATTAAATATGAATGACAGCACTATTTCTCAAACAACTTCTAATATGGTCATGAAATTTTTTTTGTATTGGTAAATTACACATGAACTCAATGGGTCTTGAACCCACGGCCTCACCCTCCACCTAGGACTTAAAAAAGGAGGTGGCAGTTGAGCTAGAGCTCATTGGCCTAAATAAGGTCATGACATCACAATGCTCTCCTCCAATAGATCATAATACATGAGGTGAAAACAATGGTCATTTCCTTCTCATAAACATTAATATCCTTACAACAGTTGAGTATCAAGAACAATGTGTTGGACTTACCTCATAAGGTTCCTCATCTCTTTCTCGGCCCATGTTTTTACCATTTTCCTGGGATTACGCCTGCAGTATCCATGTCTGAAACGGTAGTCACCTTGTACATAACGATCTCTGTCCCTGTAATTGTTTAGAACAAGTTAAATTCATGTCAATAAAAAAAATTGAGAATACATCTCTAAACGATGGAGTTCAGCCACAAGATAAATTCATTAACAAGCTAAAAGGTTCATCTCAACATACTTAAATACCAGAATAGAAGTTTTGTATACTTTGATTGCCAACTCCTGACTATCAGCTTTGATTGCATGATAAACATTTGCCTGTTGGGAAAGGGGAAAAAAAATGAATTATTCCAACTTTTAAGAATAAAAACTGGAACAGGCAGTAGGAATCATCAGTACAGAAATTAAAGCTCATACATACTTCTTTTCCAGTTGAAATGCAGCCATTAATATCATGAAATACACCTCTATTCAGCATCTTGAACAAGACCATGCGAGTTCTAGGATCAATGGCCTGGAGGAAAAGTATGTTAGTCACATAGTCCATGGGAACAAGTCTTTGATGCAGCTCAAAGAAAAAAATTGAAAATAAACTTAAAATGAGTAATAAGTAAAACTAGGACTGCACAACAAAACAATTATCGTCAAAAACAAAAATGCAGATAGGTCCACAGCACAACCAAGTTGAGATACCAACTAATTCCTTCAAAAGCGGGAAAAAAAAATGTTAAACATGTCACTTCAACGCTGAAGTACAAACAAAAGTGATTTTCTGTTAACAAAAGTCAAATAAGCAAATAGTCCCTCAAAAGTTGTATAGAACTCCTTCACAATTACCATCAATAGCAATCCAGAGCAAGGAGTCACCAGAAGATAAAAATAAAACAACCTAGTAGAAATGATTTTAGCTTCAAAAACAAAAGGAACAAAGAACATGAAGAAACTAAAATAAAGACACTTTTTTGATAATTCAAAGTTGTCAATAAAATTTTAGTACAGTTCACCTGCTCAACAGTTGCACGATCTGATTTCTCAGTAGTTCTAGTTTTACCAATAGCCATATCCCGAACACTTCCACGGATTGCAGTTGTCACAGAGTTTGACATGCCAACACATCTCCCCTCCCACTCCTGCACCATCAATTGAGTTGGTTAAAAGTCAAAATACTCATAAATATAACTAATCAAACCCAGCCCACATATACATGCAAAAGCAGAGAAATTATAGCAAAAGTACAGACATTTCTTATCATGGTTACTCATATTAACTACAACAGCTATGCAATATGCAGAAAATTGGTTCACACCAAAATGATATTAAACCCACCTTCACAGTAAAAGCAACAACATTGTTTACCATGGTGACTTGCATCAACCATGCAAGTAAGAAAACAACCATGCAATAGGCAGAAGAAATTTTGACAACGAAACAATTTCAAGCAACACCTCCATAGTCTGTCTTAGCAACTTTTTTTTTTTTTTCAAAACCAACAAAAACAACGTACATATAATCCGTTAAAATTTTCAATAAGTCCAAACGATAGGTAAAAAAGGATAGTCAGAAATCTCGTGTGGAAAAATGCCGCTCATGGCACCGAGGGTACAGTGCTGCGCTAGCATAGAGATTCTCATCATTCTCTTCAACAAGTCAACAAAAAACCAAGGGTTTATGCAAGCTGAAACAAATCCCATGACATTAAACCAAATAGCCCCAAAAATGTGTAAATACAAACACAATGTGAAAATTAACCAAAATAATAACTGAATTCACAAAAACTCAAAAAATAGTAACAATAATAATAATAGTAACACTATGCATATCTTCTCAAACTAATGAGTCTAATACAGAAAAACTTAAAATATAATCACAATCTCTACGACCCAAATGAGCAAATTTTTCTTTGACATATAAGCAACCCATACATTCTTTAAAGAAATCATAAAATTAAGGTTGATTACAAGTTCCTCCCCTTAAGTCTTAACCAATAGCGCAGTTACAATGTTCCCTAAACTTCAAAAACCGAGGCACGTCACCCTTAACTATTAGTAATAAGCACTCTCCCATCAACTGTTAGAATCCCCATTAAATTTAAAGAATCATTCAATTTTAACTGAATTCATCAAAACTTTCAAAACTAACACTATGCATATCATCTCAAATTACTAATTTAATATCTAAAACCCTAAAAATGTTAAATTTACCATAAGAAACTCACACATTCTAAAATTCAATACATAAATCATAAAAATTCACCATCTTTTGCTGAAATTCATTCACAATAGCTCAAAATTTGATACCTCCAAAGGAGAAGCTCGAATGTGATGGGCGAACTTCTGGTTTCGATTCGAGAGAGGCTGAAGCGTCGACGTATTGAGGCGAGAGTGAAGGCCACCATGCGCATTGGGACGCCTCGGATTGAGCATTGTAATCGTTCCTTCTATGCGTTCTCCATCGTCCTTTGAGTCCAACCAATCCAGTGCTTCTTCAACCTCCGAGTCCGATGACCACGTCAGCTCTTCTTCTTCCTCTTCCTCTTCTTCCTCTTCTTTTTCTTCATTCAGAACCACTGGTTTCTCTTCCACAACAGACATTTTCAAATTTTCTTTTTCTTTTTTCCTATTTGTTTCTAGGGAAAATGAAAATTGATTAATTTTTTTCTCGAATGTTTGAAAAAAAAAAAATCGAAAAATTCGGAAGCTTTTATTACAGGTTTTTGGTTTTGCAGAAACCCTAGCGGCGCGCATTGACTGAAAATTTTTTGATTTTTCCGCTGGGGTTTTTGGTGCTGAAAAACGATGTCGCTTTTGGTGTTTCTGTTGGAGTACAAAATGGATTTGGGCTTTTAGACTTTGTTGCATTCTTGGATCGTTTTCATATGGTGATGAGATAAGGTAGAGCCCATTATTGAGCCCAATATCCATATACCACTTCTTTCTTGATTTTTTTATTTTTTTTTAAATAATTCGATGTCTTGAGTGTTATTTTGAGAGGCCAAATACTATAATTTTGTTTCCTTAACATTTGTTACAGTTTCAACTTCGTTCATATACTTTTAATTTAATCAAGTTCATCCCTTAACTTTCAAAATCAAGAACACTCAATCAATTATTAATTATGTCAACTTTGTCCTTTAATTTTTTGAAGCACGTCAATTTTTTTCTTTAGAAGTTCACTTGATTAATTTTGAATGATCTATGTGAATTAAAAGTGCCGTATTTTTTTAATACATAAGCAACTCATACTTTCTTTACAAAAAAACAAAAAACATACAAATTCAAAAATTAAAGATTGCCGTACATTTCTCCCCATAACTATGGTGGAATTATAATGCCAACGAAACTTTAAAACTAAACAATGTACCCCTTAATTGTTAGCAATGAGCATAGCACTCCACCTCCTACCAACAAAATTTCTGTCAAATTTTATGGAAAAATCTTTTTTTTTTTTCAAAAAAATGTGTCATAGCAATTTGAATTTTCTATTAAATTTTTTGTATAGGGTGAAAGTGCTTATTTCCAATATTTCAATGTTTGTTTGGATAGTTTTTTTTTTTTTTTTTTTGGCTGAATTGTTTGGATTGGTTTTTGCTTACGTGCTTAAACCTTGAAATAGACAAAGAGTACACTTATTTTCCTATTGAAAGTTACCATTCCCTTTCTAACTTGAGTTTCACAGTGCATCCAATCAACTTTGTTGGTTGGTGATAATTAATCTCGAAAATTGTCCTCTCCTTGTAAGATTTCGACTGTTGAATCTCTAGACAACCAACCACCTCGCTCACTCAATTAGTCATAGTCATTGATGTAGTTCATGTTACTAAAATCCATCCACCTATTGGAGTAGACATTGCAAATATCCCCATTTTTTTCTTAGAATCAAATATCTCCATATGTGGAGAATAGCAACTTTTTTTTTCCCCGGCTTAAGAGTAGGCTCAACCAAAATGGATTTTTAGTGCTTTCATATTCACGGTTCATTCAACAATTGGTACAAGAAAGAAATGGTTAAAGAGCAAGTTGATCTAACTTTTTGATTGCCTCACACTTTTTCTTTTTCTAATTCCACATAACAACACGTGCATTTATCATTATCTTCTTGCTGTCTGACCTTTTCTCTTATCCATGTACCCACATTGTTCATAGAATTCCCATCCAACAAGTAAAAACTAATCCGTGATTGGAAAATTTTGGTCACTAAGAACTATTAATGAGCATGTGATAACTCTTTTTTAAAAGTTGCATTAGTTGGAGTCGTGAAGCAAATCCTAGATTCGAAAGTCTACTCAAAAATCCGTGACTAGTAACTACCATATTAACTTATATGTACAACTTTGGGTCCTCTACTTGGACCATTTTCACTTGCGTGCACATAATGCATTAGTTTTCCTCTTTTAGGCAAAGACAATTTTCTTAGCCTGCAAGTACATCTTTGGTGCCTCTAACTATCCTACTATTATCTAGTTTTTTTTTTTTTTTTTTTTTTTTCGAAGAAAAAAATGGTTAGGGACTTAGGGGAAGGGGAACGATTAGTATGCTTTTCCTACCTGAATGTTACTATAGTAGCACCATAACTGCTACGTATCTGACTAAACCTCCACTCTATATGCAATACATTAATAAAAAAGTACCAACGAGTTGCTACTTGCTAGTGCATAAAGAGAAACTCGAACCCACGAGTTGTCAATTGGTAATTATCTTATGCACATAACAAGTGGATCATTAATGCAAATGTGCAATAGTGCCTCTTGTCCTCTTTCTGCGCATAGTGCATCCTTTCACGATTTCATTATCTTGGGCAGCTTTCGGAGAAGAGTCCTCCACCTCTTTTTTATTGGTAGGTCTAGTGGCGTGCACTATGAGCTAAAAGAAATAGGTGTAGAAACTAGAAAGCATCCATTTATTTGATTCTCTTAGCAAAAGAGAAAATCAATGGTCCATTCATTTGATTTACTCTTTATGCACTGTGACGTTTTATTTAAAATGAAAATGAATCTAACATCTTGTCAATTTCGGAAGCACATCATGTCAATTTCGAAAGCACTTTTTTCCCTCAACTTGTAAGGTGGGAAGGGACATTTATGTTATGTTTGATTTTTTTTTTTTCAAAGAAATATTAAAAAAAGAAAAGAAAAGAATGAGATATAATAAAACGACTAATCATAAGGAGACTGAATAGAATGAAAAATAAGATAACTTATTTGTTGTGTACGAAAGAAAAGAAATATATATTTTCAGCATTATTTGATTAATGAAATAGGTACCATTTGTAACATCATCTCTAGTATATGATACAAGCTACAGTTTTTTTTGTTTGTGCATATTTCACATGTTAAAAGGGAAGATAACTGACCAGCTCACATCTTGCTTAGTATACTAAGTCTATTGATAATTATGTAACTTAGATAGAGGGAAATATGGATTTTTTAGGTCTATTTTGGCTCAAGATGTATTGAACTTATCTTCTTCTTCTTAATAAAGTTTCAGTCTTTTCACACACACAAAAAAAGGTATATGTTCTTTTGAGTTTTGAAGGAAAGTCTTAGAAGATAATGAAATGAAATGAAATGGACACTCTCTTATAGTTATTCTATTCCTAACCTTTTTTTTTTTATAATCAGTTATTCTATTCCTAACTGCTAAAACTCTCAAATAAGAGCATAGATGGAATATGCTTTCAAGATCATTCCTATTATGATTTCCCCTCTTGCAAATGGAGTGTTAAACCATATTCTATCTTTGAAAAGATTGGACAACATCACTAACTCTTGAGAGATGCAACCCACGTAAGGGAAGACTGTCATAGGCTATTTGCCACTTTGTAAGGCAGTCCATACACCTTTCCCTTTTCCCTTTTGAGTAATAGCAACTTTTTTTTTTTCACAACATTTATGGGGGGCAATGTTTAATACGAACAACAAAAATGACAAATTTTTTTTTTTTTTTTTTGGGATTAGTGCTCAGTATAAATAGGTTCATGCCAATAAATGGACCAATTCAATATTGATTTGTTTAATCTGCAATTAATTAAAAATGATCTGATTCGTATATGTAAATGTTATTTTTTTTTTAACATAAATTTGAGTAATTAAAAGAATTTTCAATTGTTATATTGATAAATTTATCTTTAAAACTCTGAAGTCCGTAACACTTATACACAAAACATAGGAATAAAAAAAGCTTTTTTTCATTTTATTTTTCTTAGATTGCGTGTTAAACGAGTTGAAATTAATTGTATTATCTGCCCATTCAATTAACAAGTTGTGTTAAAGGTGAATGGTTTTGACACAATTTTAAAATTGGTTATTTTAGGATTGAGATATGTATTTGAACACCCTTCCCTTAACACACGATAAGAACATGATTCCCTAAGACAAATTGCCTCCTCTAGTGTCAAGTTGTGACCGAATCAACATCAATTTCACCTTACTATGCCACTAACATCATCCTAATTTTTATTATACATCAATTAGAGTATTCGCACTAGGATGGCCAAATGCCATATGTTGGCAAATTTTACCGTCAAAACACAAAAACCAAGCTCCATCCAAATTGCAAATTGTAAATTGTTTTAGAATACTGCTACAGTACCATCTTATATGTAAGATGGTACTGTAGCAGCTTGTATTTATTTTTTACTAATTTCTTCTCTCCTCTAGCTGTCTCCCACTTCTTCGTCTCCCACATCTCTCTCTCATTTCTCTACCTCTTCATCACTCTCTCTTCAATCTTCAGGCTTCATCACTTCGTCACTTCACCATTTCTTAATCTTCACCAACTCATCTTCAATCTTTGCCAACCCACCGCCGCATGCAAGCCTTTCTCTCATCCTCTCTCTCCATAGCTGATCTCAGATCAAGCAGATTTGTTCATGGGTTTTCGGCGTGGTTGTGGGTTTGTAGGATTCTCTGGGCGAGATCGGCGTGAACAAGGATCTAGTAGTTGTTGTGACGGCGAGATCAGCGCTGTTATGGGTTTGCAAATCAGATTTGGTTGTGGGTGGTGATGGGTTTACTAATTGGTTTTGGCCGTGGGTTTGGGGCTGAGTTTAGATGGCGGATCGTGGTGGCATTGGTGTGGTGGACTGTGGGTTGTGGTGGCACGGTGGGTCTGGGGCTGAGTTTGGTGAGTTTGGTGGGTGGATTGGGTGGATCGGCGTGTGTTGTTGATGGTAGATCAGTGGGTTTTTGATAAACTGTGTTGATGGTGGATCAATGAGGTTTTTTTTTGGTTCTGCGTTGGTTTTTTTTAATTTTTTATAAACTATGTTGGGGTTTTGGGTTTACACGGTGGTGATGGAAGAGAAATTAAAGAAAGACATAAATATATTTTATTGTGTAAATATATTATTTTAATATATTGTATAAGAAAATAAAAATTGAGATGTTAGGCGTGTTAGAAAATAGTATGGTATAAATGATAATTGGACGCACTTTCCAAGTATAATCTAAAAGTGAACAATAAGATCAACAATCAACCAAGTAACAAATTTTTTTTTCCCCAAAATTTAAAGAGTAGCACAAAATATTCCGAAGCCTTTACACGCTTCATACAATAATAACTACCCAAAAAAAAAAAAAAAATACAAAGAAGAAAAATTCGAGCCTGAAAACTCATACACCAAGTTTGATATCACCAAGATCGAGCTGAGCAGCAATTTCCTCGAGCTGCTTCTTCACACTCATGTCAATCAACTTCGACCCAGAACTCCCATATCTAATGGTGAACCCAGCCACCAAACTCGGGTCGATCACAGTCTTAATCCTCACATTCCTAGCCCCAGTCAGCTTCTGAACCTGCTTAGCTATCTGGGCCAAGTGCTGCGACTCCAACTGCACCACCGAGCTCACCACGGCGAGCTGCGTGTCGGTGAGGTTGTTGTACACGATCTCGAACTCCGACACTATGTCCTTGATCAAGTCGATTCGGCCCGAGTCGACCAAGATGTTGAGGAAGTTCGCCGTGTGCGGCGAGAGCCCCGACGAGCTCGCGATCTGGTCGAGCATTTCGCGCTTCTTCTCGATGTCGATCACTGGGTTGGCGAAGAAGTCGAAGACCTGTTGATTGGTGAAGATTTTCTCAATCTTCTCGACGTCGGCGCTCGTCGCGTCGAGGGTGTTGTTCGACTTCGCCACGTCGGCTAAAGCCGAGGCGTAGCTGGTGGCTGCTGACGAAGCCATTTTTGCTGACGATGCTCCGCCGGTGGTGACGGCGGAGGAAGCAGCGACGGCGGCTTTGAGTTTGAGGGATGGGAAGGTGGCGGAGAAGGAGAGGTTGTGGATGAGGTTCGATCGAGATGGAATGGACGGTGGGGATTTGGTGGATTGGAGGAAGATTGGGGTGTGTTGGAGAGAGGCCATTGTTGTTGTTTTTTTTTTTTTTTGGAGAGGTGATGGGAGAGAAGTGGTGGTGAGGCCTTTTTTGGTGGCAATGGGGGGATGGGATTTGTGAAGAGTTTTACATGATTTACGGTGGAGAGAGAGGATATGGGTTTATCTTTTAATTTTTTGCAGCACCATAGGCCTCTTATCTTGCAAAAAGATAAGAGGTGACACGTGGTTGCATTTGGTGCGAGGGAGATTTTTGATTTAGACCTACAAAAAGGCTCACTTTATATCCGTTTATGATTTTGATTTAAACATAACTTTATGTAATTTATAGGATTCAGGCCCTCTAAATGTTTTAGAGTATTCTACCAATTATATTTTCTTAAATTTTAACAATTCTTTGATAATTTAATGATCTAGATTTTGACGTTTTAGCATTTGACTAATGATAATCTTAATTGTTTTGTTTGCAATATTATTTTATTATTTTTAGAGTACTATTAGTAGAATGCTGACATGTAAAAATTTAGATATTTGAATCATAAAAGAATGATTAGGATTTAAAAAAATTTATTGATAGAGTACTCTAGAAAATCTAGAGGATCTGAATCCTTAATTTTATGCTAAAACAAATTTATATACAAATTAGTAAAAGTTAAAAGTTAAAGGGAAAAGAGAAAAATGCTCATACACCTCTTGAACTTTCAATTACTGGCCAAAACAACTCCTAAACTTTTTTATTGGCTAATTTACTCCATGAACTATACACTTCTGACAAGTCAATACCTCTGTTAGTTTGGTGTTAAAAAACTAACAGTTACACATGAGATTTAAAAATTAACTCAAAGCTCAAATACTCATCTTCAACCTAAACCCCAAATCTCAAAAACCCGGTCAAGCTCTACCTCCATATTGCTGGAAACGCCCCAATAGACAAATTAGTCATCTGCAATAAACTCACTTCTTACTCTTTCATCAAGGTCCTATCAGATTAAAGAACAAGGCAATGATGATAATGATGAAGAAGAACAAGAAGGTGAAGATTCTTGGTGGGTTTTGAAAGTTGGGTCCAAGATCAGAGTTAAGGTCAATTGAACAATTTTTGTGACCAGCATTGTGTTGATTTTGTGGCTAATGGTGTTGGGCAATGAAGTTCTTTATCAACGATAACGAGGACTATAAGGGGTTTGTAGCTAAGTTTCAAGACTGTTTGGTTTTTTGTTTGATAACCTTCAAGACTGTTTGTTTGAGAACACGTATAGGTACGAGTAGAATGTAGAATGAGAAGAACAAGGTTAGGGTCTACGAAAAGGACTTCTTGTACGAGTTTGCTAATTTTTAAATCTCATGTGTCTCTCATGTGAGTTAATCGTTAGTTTTTTAACACCAAAGTATTGATTTGGCAGCCATGCATAGTTTAGGGAGTAAATTGGCTAATAAAAAAATTCAGGGGGGTGTTTTAGCCAATAATTGAAAGTTTAAGGGATGCATGAGCATTTTTCCCAAAGTTAAATAAAATAAGTTGATTATTTTTTTCGCTGAAAGTAGGTAAAAAAAAATTGATAGGATCTGCAAAAATTTAACTTTACAATGACATTTTGAGAAAAAACACTCCAATGGGGCCAGTAAATTGTACAATACAGTTGACTTTTTTATTTAAAAAATTTTAGGTAGAACCTACACATATTTGAGTAAGCTTGTTCATGGATATACCGACACCAACAGAACCGGTTTGACCGCCCTACCCCACCCAGGGCTCCGTCGAAAGTTTTCGGCATGGTGGTCGGCGGTAGATCTTCAGTACTGACGTCAAACCGATGCGGCCATCGACGCCGAGATGTGCACTTCGACGAAGACCGAACCAACCCGAGCATGTTTTATATACATGTATATAAATATCATAACGTTCTAAGAAGTAAGAATAGGCCTAATGTTCTTATCAATGAAGCATGGACAGGCCTATAACGTTCTTATCAAAAAAAAATTTTGAATTAAAAAAAAAATTTTAACGTGTGTGAGGCTACCTTCATCAATCAAAAAACGTGTGTTAGGAGGAATAGTCTCATCACTGAGTGGTCTTGTCTAGTAACTCTAGTGTCTTGCCACTTGCATTTTTTGAAAAAAAATATATTAAATTTTTTTTTAAAAATTAAAATTTAAAAAAAAATGCCATATGGGTTATAGTCTTGCCATTTGCATTTTTTGAAAAAAAAAATTAAAAAAAAATGCCACATGGGTTAGT
The DNA here is from genome assembly GCA_032727855.1 of Quercus ilex subsp. ballota. Lineage (NCBI taxonomy): Eukaryota > Viridiplantae > Streptophyta > Magnoliopsida > Fagales > Fagaceae > Quercus > Quercus ilex. Next base: position 3,154,555 of record CM064917.1, on the reverse strand, counting down.
CACTGTCTTGCCACTTGTGTTTTTTGAAGAAAAAAAATATTAAAAAAATAAAAAAGATGTCATATTGTCACTGTTTGAAAAGCTTACTGCTGTCACTGTTGGAGTCACTGTTTGAGAAGCTTATTGATGGAGTCACTACTGTCACTGTGCAAGATTTTTTTTTTTTTTTCTCTTTTGATCTCAGCCACACATGTCTTTTCTCTTGAGTTGTCTCCTACTCAACTACTCTCATTTCTCCTCTTTAGACTTCTTCTCCTCTCACCTCACAGAACTTAGTCACTCATTAGTCATCAGCCACCTTCATTTTTCTTCTAAACCCTAATCCCGCCGAACAAACATTTGTGTTTCCCTCTCAATCTCAGAATCTCTATTGCTCTCAACCACATAATGTTTCTTCCAAACCTTAATCCCGCCGAACAATTAGTAGTGTTTCCTTCTCAATCTCAGATTTTCAGGCTCCCGCCAACCATTTTTCTCTTCTCTTTTGCACTCAGCCACATAATTTCTTTTCCATACCCTAATCCCCTCGAACAAACAGTTGTTTTTCCCTAAAAAATTCTCAATCTTAGGCTCCCACTAACCTTCCACTAATTAAGAACACAAGCTCTCAATCTCACTCTCAAGACTTATCTCTGATTCTCAATCTCACTCTCTCTCACAAAGAAAGACTTTCCTCTCAAGGTCTCACGAAATTCCTAATACCTAAGTCAATCAGTCTCCTTCCCATCTCCGTTCTCCACCGTGGCTCTGCCACTATGTAGTTCTATCTTTGGTAACCCAAACCCCTACTTTGTTTTAGTTTTATTTTATGGTCACTAAATGTTTCTTATTGATTCTAATTTTTTTTTTTTTTGGGTTTTTTTTTTTTTTTGTAATTTCAAGGGTAATTTAAGAGATTCAGCTTCAGCCTAATAAAGGAATAAATCTCAAAGGCATAAATAGTTCCTAGGTATTTTCTCATACTATTTATATTTGTTCTGAGTTCACTATTTTTTTTTCTTTTCTATTTTGTTTTTGTTTTAAGGGTTATTTTTTTATTTTGTTTTTAGTTCACCGTGTTGTCTTTCAAATTGCTACTTTTAGAGGCCCAAAAGCACAAAACTTAGAATAATAATTTTTAAAAGCCCAGCCTATATAACCGAACGAATCGCACCAACCTGCTAAGATTTAACCGCACCTTGTGTAGACCGGTTTTTACCTTTCAAAAGTGAGGTGCGGTCAAGCATAGGGTGAAACCACACCCTATAGGTGTGGTGCAAAAAACCTCTCCAAAACCAACCGCACCGAATCATGTACACCCCTATATTTGAGGAATAAGCTAACCGTCCTTAAAAAAATAATAATAAAGCGGTTGAAATTGAGACTTATGTGGGACCCATAAACAATGCATAAACCCCAAATCTCATCTTCAACCTAAACCCCAAATCTGAAAAATCCAGTCAAGCTCTACCTCCATATTGCTGGAAACACCCCAATAGCCAAATTGGTCCTCTCCAATAAACTCACTTCTTACTCTTTCATCAAAGTCCTATTAGATTAAAGAACAAGGCAATGATGATAATGATGAAGAAGAACAAGAAGGTGAAGATTCTTGGTGGGTTTTGAAAGTTGGGTCCAAGATTAGAGTCAAGGTCAATTGAACACTTTTTGTGACCAGCGTTGTGTTGATTTTGTGGCTAATGGTGTTTGGGCAATGAAGTTCTTTATCAACGACAACGAGGACTATAAGGAGTTTGTAGCTAAGTTTCAAGACTTTTTGTTATTTTGTTTGATAACCTTCAAGATTGTTTGTTTGAGAACACGTAGAGGTACGAGTAGAATGTAGAATGAGAAGAACAAGGTTAGGGTTTATGGAAAGAACTTCTTGTACGAGTTTGCTAATTTTTAAATCTCATGTGTCTCTCACATGAGTTAACCTTTAGTTTTTTAATACCAAGGTATTGATTTAGTAGCTATACATAGTTTAGGGAGTAAATTGGCTAATAAAACAATTCAGGGGGTGTTTTGGCCGGTAATTGAAAATTCAAGGAGTGTATGAGCATTTTTCCCAGAGTTATATAAAATAAGTTTTTTTTTTTTTTTGGGTGCTGAAAGTAGGTAAAAAAATTGATAGGATCTGCAAAAAGTTAACTTTACAATGACATTTTGAGAAAAAACACACCAATGGGACCCGTAAATTGTACAGTATATTTGACTTTTTTATTTAAAAAATTTTAGGTGGAACCTACATATATTTGAGTAGGCCTATTCATGGATATACTGGCACCAACAGAACCGGTCTGACCGCACCTCCCTGCCCCGCTCAGGGCTCCACCGAAGGTTTCTAGCAAGGTGGTCAGCGGTAGATCTTCAGTACCAACGTCGGACCGATGCGGCCATCGATGCTGAGATGTGCACTCTGACAAGGACCGAACCGATCCAGCATGTTTTATATATATGTATATAAATATCATAACATTCTAAGTAAAAAAGGGCCTAATGTTCTTATCCATGAAGCATGAACAGGCCTATAACGTTCTTATCCAAAAAAAAAAAAAATTGACGTGTGTGAAGCTACCTTTCTCAGTCAAAAAACATGTGTCAGAAGGAATAGTCTCATCACTGAGTGGTCTTGTCTAGTAACTCTAGTGTCTTGCCACTTGCATTTTTTGAAAAAAAAATATTAAAAAAAATAAAAATAAAAATAATGCCATATGGCCATATGGGTTACAGTCTTGCCACTTGCATTTTTTGGGGAAAAAAAAATGCTGCATGGATTAGTCATTGTCTTGCCACTTGCGTTTTTTGAAGAAAAAAAATATTAAAAAAATAGAAAAGATGTCGTATTGTCACTGTTTGAGAAGCTTACTGCTGTCACTGTTGGAGTCACTATTTGAGAAGCTTACTGATAGAGTCACTGCTATCACTATGCAAGATACTTTTTTTTTCTCTTTTGATCTCAGCCACACATGTCTTTTCTCTTGAGTTGTCTCCTACTCAGCTACTCTCATTTCTCCTCTTTAGACTTCTACTCCTCTCACCTCTCAGACTCAGAACTCAGTCACTCATCAGTCATCAGCCACCTTCATTTTTCTTCCAAACCCTAATCCCACCGAAACATTTGTGTTTCCCTCTCAATCTCAGAATCTCAGGCTCTCACCTAACCATTTTTCTTTTCTCTTTTACTCTCAGCCACATAATGTTTCTTCCAAACCTTAATCCCTCCAAACAATTAGTAGTATTTCCCTCTCAATCTCAGATTTTCAGGCTCCCACCAACCGTTTTTCTCTTCTCTTTTGCACTCAACCACATAATTTCTTTTCCATACCCTAATCCTACCGAACAAACAGTTGTTTTTCCCTAAAAACTTCTCAATCTTAGGCTCCCACTAACCTTCCACTATTTAAGAACACAAGCTTTCAATCTCACTCTCAAGACTCACCTCTGATTTTCAGTCTCACTCTCTCTCACAAAGAAAGACTTTCCTCTCATGGTCTCAAGAAATTCCTAATACCTAAGTCAGTTAGTCTCCTTCTCATCTTCGTTCTCCACCGTGGCTCTGCCACTATGTAGTTTTGTCTTTGGTAACCCGAACCCCTACTTTGTTTTGGTTTTATTTTATGGTCACTAAATGTTTCTTATTGATTCTAATTTATTTTTTTTTGGGTTTTTTTTTTTGTAATTTCAAGGGTAATTTAAGAGATTCAGCTTTAGCCTAGTAAAGGAATAAATCTCAAAGGCTTAAATAGTTCCTGGGTATTTTCTCATTCTATTTATATTTGTTCTGAGTTCACTATTTTTGATTTTTTTTTCTTTTCTGTTTTATCTTGTTTTAAGGGTTATTTTTTATTTTGTTTTCAGTTTAACTTGTTGTCTTTCAAATTGCTACTTTTTAGAGGCCCAAAAGCACAAAACTTAGAATAATAATTTTTAAAAGCCCAACCTATATAACCGAACGAACCGCACCAAGCCGCTAAAATTTAACCGCACCTTGTGTAGACCGGTTTTTACCTTTCAAAAGTGAGGTGCAGTCAAGCATAGGGTGAAACCGCACCCTACAGGTGTGGTGCAAAAAATCTCTCCAAAACCGACCGCACCGAACTGTGTACACCCCTATATTTGAGAAATAAGCTAACCGACCTTAAATAAATAATAATAAAGCGGTTGAAATCAAGATTTATGTGGGACCCATAAACAATGCATAAATTAAGCTAAAAGTTAGTTTGAAAATTGAGTGTGAAACTCACACTAAATCTAGTCACACCACTTATTGCAAAATTATTTTCACAATTTATTGAGATGTCTAATTTAGGGATGGTCATGAGACAGGGGCAACGTGGGATCAGGAGTGCCCTATCCCCACCTTGTCCCCTTTTTAGGATGGGGAAAACCTATGCGAGGCGATAGTGAGGCAAGTTGGATTCAAGACGAATTGAAAATATTTTACTAATATGAATAAGATTGCTCTGACATTGATGAAATAAAAATGAAATATGATAGGAAAGGGTGATCGTGAGAGTATTAAGTTTTAAGAAAGAAGTAGACACAAATATTTTTGAAGATAGTGCTAGAGAATATATATATAATCAAGGTATGTATAGAAAATATTATATTAAATGTATAAATAAGTTAAAATATATTTCATAATATATGTATATAACTATATATACATTCAGGGGGCAAGTAAAACTTATCCTGATCCCGTCACCTCTTTGTGATGAGAAAAATCTATGCATGACGAAGTGGGGCAGGGGTGGGTCGTTTTTGCCATTCCTAGTCTGGCTGCTAGTGATGAAAAGTAAAAGTGGTACCATTGATGAATTATGAGTTAATTAAAAAAAAATTGTCTACTAATCACAATTTATCACCTCACTAAATAATAAAAGGTCATGCTAACGAGTGCCTTTAGGGCATTAGTTAATAATCTATTTTAGAAAAGTTTTGACAACACTTTTATGAGAAATGAAGAAAGCTGTCAAAACATTAATTATATTTTTTTTCTTTTTCCATTAAAACTTTCTTTAAATTGATTGTTAACCAATGCTCTAAAGGCATTCATTAGCATTTTTCAATAGTAAAAGCAAAGTTGTAAAGGACCTTCTGTTTCTTACATGTAGTTCAACTGACACCTTATGATGTTTCCAACCTAAATGGTTAAGATTCAAATATTTTTTTCCCTATTATTTGGTTTTAAAAGAAAAAAGAGTTACGAACAAAACATAACAAAGTCGTCAAAAAGTTAGTAGCTTTTATAAATTAAATATATGTAGTTCAAATATTCCCTATCCCAATTATTGAATTAAAAAAATTATTAAAAAAATCTACAAATATATTACATTTTTTTTTTCTTGGTAAACTGGCATGGGTAAAGAAGACTACAAATTAGATTTTTTTTTTTTTTTTTTTTTTGGTTGATGAAATACTAGAATTAAAGTACTTTATCTTTATTTTTTTTAGCAATTTTTTAAAGAATTTTTTAATTTTTATTTTTAGCAATTGATAATGAATAAATAGGATGAGTGAAAGAGAATTATAAAGGCCAATCCCAAACCTACTCTAACAGGGATATTTTAATTAATGACATTAGTTATTAGTTGTTTGGTGAATGGTAAACGGATGATATAATGTATAAATTTAATAATAGGTTAGTTAACTAAACTAGTAAAATTTCTGATAGTTGAATAAGAGATTTGGGGTTCAATTCTAGCCTACATCAGATACATCAGAAACCAATTGATATCTTGATCTGATGTTAAAGAGTTATCATCAGAAGCGAACGCCATAGGTTGAAACTCTCTAAAAAAAAAGTATAAATTTAATGGAGTTGAACGAGAAATATAAACTTCATCTCAATGATGCTAATAGGAAGGTCTTAGTCAACTTATTTATTAGTTGTTGGTTAGTACTTAGTAGTGCCTTAGAGGTAACCAAATTATATGACATATCAATGCTGATGGGATAACGTTGAACTAGTCAATTTGAAGATATAAAAATCACACCCCTAGAGTTTCTTTCAAATTAGGTTATCTTTGTTAATCCCACAAACATAATGATATGTGTTAGTACTAACAATCCAAGGTGAAGGTACCCTCTCCAACTCGACATGGGCTACATTAAATTAAAATTGTATTTATTGCTTGACAATAATATAGAAAAAATTATAAATGATTAGTTAAATATTTTATTTAAAAACGACTATACATAGAACAATAATTAAAAGATTCTTCACAACCAGCTGGATGATTTGAATTCCAAGCATAATGGAAGCTAGCCTACCACGGTACTCTACATCCTAATCCTCCTTCCCTAGCTAGCTCGGTTTGCTGTTGCCCGTGCTTTAGAGTATTTAGAAGTTAGTTATGGGAGCCTCTCTTGATGACTTTTGTAGACAATTCTTATGATGAGACGTTGTTTTAGTTGATTTTTGTCGGAGAAGCCGCCTTTGTAACAATCTTTTTTGCTAAGCTCATGTCGTACAGTTTCTTTCTTTGAATAAATTTTTCTGCTTATCTTCCACAAAAAAATAGTTAATAGTCACCATCCTTAGGCTTACATATTAATTGTTCAATTTTGATTGGTCCCAAATTAAACTTACCACACAAGCTTTTTTGGGTTTTCCCTTGAAATCATTTTCTAGCTTCAATTATGTATTATTAAGTGTCAAGATCATATCAACCATATTTATATCAGTTAAATTCCTATAATGATAGTGTTTGTTGAAAGTCGATACCTTGATGTCCCCTAAAACAATAACAACGTTAATCTTTTTTTTTTCTTTTTCTTTTTTGATAAGAACAACAACGTTAATCTTATTCTAAGGAAAACCACAAAACAAAAATGCTACACGACATGTGTACCTAGGTAACTGCAAATAATATAGATCGGTGTGTCACATAGCTCAATCTCTTTCTATCATAAACACTTCCGTGTATCTCTACGCATGCTGCAAGCTGTTGATCGATCAGATATGTCAAGATGAACTCTGTGACTTGTGTGATACTGATTTTCTGATAATCAAGTTGAGTTTAATGGTTATGACTTCTGAATAGGGACATGAAAATCAAGTCGAGTTCAATGGCTTATAAATCACGGAAAGTGGAATTTAAATCCAAGTTCTTCTCATTAGAAAGAACCAAAAAAAAAAAAAAAATCGAACCTTTTTTTTTTTTTTTTTGAAAATTATTACTACATAGTACATACTGTATAAAACAATCTAATTTCATTTCCTTTTTTCTTGGCAGTTTCAAAAACTAAACAAAGCATAAGATCTTCGAAAAAGAAATAGCCACTAAAAAGCAATGAGTTCAAACTGAATGTCATGGATTTTGCACCCCGTAATTTTTTTAAAACATCTTTATCGAAATATGCAAAATAGATGATACTATTCACAAAAAATATTTTGTAAAAAGTTTTACAATTGCTATAGCGCTTATTGTAAATATTTATTCATAAACATTGTAGCATTATGTGTTTGTTTGGTTTGCGTCCACGTCTAGCGTTTCTGGTGTTTTCGGCCTTTTTTTTTTTTTTTTTTTTAAAAAAAATTCCAGCGCCTGGTGCACTGTTCATGTTCATGGGACATGAACAGTGTATCTAGGCTTATGAACAGTAATTTTAAAAGTGAACGGTAACAAGAAAATGATTTTTTTTCAATTTCCAGTTTTCAGCAAAATAAACAATATCCAAACGCGCACTATGTAACCCACTTTTGTGTATTTTATTCCTCCTCTCTTTTTCTCTCGTGTAACTCTCTATTCTCTCTCACGTTCTCTCTTCTTTCTTTATTATTATTATTATTATAATATGATGTATTGTAAAATGAAAAATGAGATGTAGGGTGTATTATTTAAGTTGTCATGTAATATAGAAAAAGTAAATTTTTGGTAATACAAAATAAATGAATTTGACATAAATGAATAGGAATTCTTTTAGCTTATTAGTTAAAAAGTGAGATAAAAATTAACTTTAAGTATATAAGTTAAATTACTTTTTCAAGAAAAAAACAGATATTAGTTTATTTATTTATTTTTAAAGGTGAGAGAAAAAGTTACATGAAAAAATAACTAGTAAAAATACGAGATGCAACATGTTACTCATCATACCATCTATCTACTCATGCTTTTTGTTTTTTTGTTTTTTTAATAGGAAGAGTAACTAAGAATTTTATCCAAATGGAGAAATAGAGATTATATTATAGAGAATGAAGAGCTTTTTCTTAAAAAAAAAAAATTCTCTTCAATCAAATCAGAAAAATAATCAATACCTAAAACATATTTTCCCTCACTAATGGACAAGTCCTTTTCCTTACCTGCGTACATGTATGAGAACTCGATTCTACAAAAATCATGACACTGTTCTTGCTTTGACAATTCATTTTAAACACTTTGTAATTTGTATAGTTTGTGTTTGTAAATTTTAATGTGAAGGGCCTGTAACACATGCATGTTCATATCACTGGGTGCGCTATGAGTCATAACTCAAAGCCACAAAAGCTCAATTATTATACTTATATGATATCAACAACGAATTTGACTAAAATTGCAGTTTACATCAAAAGATTAGCCTATATTCATATATTATTTTTTAAAATGCAACATGATTTGAGTCATTTGACTGCATGCTATCATGTACATATTTTATCATCGCATCATTTGGGGGTCATATACAATAAACTTCTAAATTCATCCACTCTCGAGTCTCGATGACATCAATGATCGATAAACACTCTATTTTTTCTTCCACTTTTTTGGTCTATATCCCATGTACTCAAAATTTTCAATTCATTAGCTCACCACTTTGGGCAAATTTGTACGTTTTATTAGGACATAAAACTATAAAAGATGAGAAAAATCCTCTCATTTTTTTAGTTTCCCCTTCAATAAAATTATGTTTATTCCCCAAAGAAACAAACAATTTTATATGCACCACCTTTTTGAAATTTTCATTTACATACGATTCACAAATACAATAAGTTCATTTATATATAATATAAACATAAAAGCATAAGAAAAATATATTATAAATTATATATAAAAATATATATATTCTTCAATCTGCTTCAAGAGTCGCCCATAGAAACACAAATCTGGTCATTCATATAATCATTTCCTCCATAAATAATGTGTAAACAATGGCCATTATATTATTAGTTGCATGTTGAATAATCTTTTTTTAGGTAATTGTTTGCGTGTTACTTAGTGCTATCAATATCCTTTCCATCTGCCGCCGAAAGAAACACCCACAAATTAATCAAACCTTTTGACCTCAACTTGCCACTACAACATTGCTGGCATACATTTATATCATATAAAATCAGTATGTGATAATATTAAAATTATTATCAGATGTGAGCAAAGAAAACATTGTCACTATCCATGGTCTACAAGGGACAAACATTCTGGTATTATTTATTATTTTCGAGCCAATAAATTTGGGATTAACCATGATCACAAGCAAAGGTTGAATCTTCACCAAAATATATATATATATATATATATATTATTTTCATTTATGAGGCATAGTTTCTTGTCTAAATCAGCCATTAGCAATCAGCCATTAGCCCCATGAATTATTTGCATGACTAATTAGTTACTAGATTTTTTATGTACTGATTACGAAATGTGAGTTCCTAATTCATTCTTATCAAAGTTATATATGGACAATGGGTTTTAATTAGCTCAACTAACATTATTTATTATTTCGAGCCAATAAATTTGGGATTAACCATGATCACAAGCAAAGGTTGAATTTTCACCCCAAAAAAAAAAAAAAAATTATTTTCATTTATGAGGCATAGCTTCTTGTCTAAATCAGCCATTAGCCCCATGAATTATTTGCATGACTAATTAATTACTGGATTTTTTATGTACTTATTACGAAATGTGAGTTCCTAATTCATTCTTATCAAAGTTATATCTAAATAGTGGATTCCAATTAGCTCAATTGGTAAAGTTTCTGATAGTTGAATAAAAGATCTGAGGTTCAATCTTTGCCTACACCAAAAACCGATTAGTGTCTTGACTTGATGATAAAAAGCTATTATCAAGAGTAGACACCATACGTTAAAACTCTCTAAATAAAAGTTATATCTGGATAATCTTTGGTGGATTGACATCCATCACTTACTTGGACTCTTGGAGAAGCAAATCAGCTAGTATGCTGATCAGCTAATAAACTAGGTAAGAATATTGTAACAGTTATGAAACCAAAACATATATGTGTATTGATGAATACAAGAAAAACAGTTGTCTATAATATCAGGCGGTCGTTATGGAATTAAGTAGTCATTAATTACTTTTATTGTAAATGATGGAAACAACATGCAAAATGATCGTTGATAAAACCATAAATGATCACCAAGTCAACAGGAGCGTTATAATTTCTTTTAATGAGGGCCCAACGACTACAAACAAGAAGGCTATATTTGACAACTTCCCTGAACATAGAAGTGTATACAATCTGTATTACTTTTAATTCATATTAGCTATCGAAGGGTTTTTGACCAACAACACCCTAGTAACAGTAATTTATATGTTTTCTATTCTTTTCAGATCACATTTAATTTTCTATCGAACCTGAATGGAAAGTTCAACTTACAATCTTTGGCATCATCTGATATGATAAAGTACTAGTACTAAAGAAGATTGTAACACTCATGAAATTCATGATAAATGTCTTATTTTCTTTAAATACCTGATTTAATTTATGGATTGTTTATATCCAAGATTATGTTATACAAAATTGAATGAAGCTTCTACTATATAATAAGAACTTACTAAGAGAAAAGTAAAGAGAAGAAAAAGTTAAAGAATAAAATGACAAGGGAAATCTAATTCTGCTTCTATTACGATTACTTTCCGTACACCTTTTTTGTATCACAGATGTGATAGTGCTTCCGTAAACAAGAAATGCTTCTATCTATTGTTAACAGGTGGCTTGGGAGTAGGAACGGGTAACATGCACACAGACATGACGTGTACATGAAATTATTAACATTTCCATTACGGAAAATCTTATCTTGATTATTAAAAATAAAATAAAAATGCTTTATCTTGCAGTGAATTTTTTTTTTTCTATAATATGGATTTTAAGGCTCTTAAAAGGCTTGATTAATTTATGAAGAATGAGTGTAGTTTTCTCGTTTTACACACATTAGATAATTACCAAAAACAATCCTTTGAAATTGATTTTGAAGTATTAACCAAAAGACTTATACACAAAACTATTAGGCTTGAAAAACCCCTAAATATACGCGAATGATGTATAGAGTGTTACATTTAGTTTAGTAACTTCCTCACACTTGATTTATTAAAATCACCAATGGGCAGTGATGGCGCCCTACTCCAACCCACCTTAGCCTGTCTCATGTAGATTTTTATCACCTCGCAAAGATGGTGGAGCGAGAATGTGACAAGGTAGGGGGAATTTAGGCTATCCTACCTTGTCTTGCATATATTTACAAAAATTACCTTGTATTATTTAAAATTCATAAAATACCTTAGAGGTTATTGTATTACTAAATATTTAAATGATTGAATATTAACATCTCTTATTTTTATTGTGATATTATCTTGTTAAATACTGTAGATTATATTATTGAGCCCTTGTAAAAACTAGTTTGACTTAATGTGATCAATTTAATCACAACTTCAAATACGAATTATATTATCAGAACAAGTGTTGACGAGGTCAGGACCAGGTACAAGGACACTAAATTACGGAGTGATAATGAGGCACCCATGATCGTGGACCTGCTCTCCCTTGTTGCCATCCTTATCCAATGGGACGTTATTGATTTGAATTTTCCTTCACCCTGGCTTGAAATAGAACTCACTTATCCAAACACAAAGAAATGAAATATGAAATACTATTCTGCATATCATCAAAAAGAAGCAAGATATACTTTTCTCTGCATTAGCTTGTGATGTACCCATTTAAAATTGACACGCTTGTTATCAGTGAATGCGGTGGGACTAGGGAGACACTAATCTCTTTATTTGGTATGGGGGTGGGCCAATAATCAAGAAGTTACTTTCGTGTAATCTCATATAAGAGCCGACCAGGTCTTTCAAAGACTGTGTATCAAAAGGGCAGTTGGAACAACAAATAAATATATTCTTGTGTGACTTGCAAGAATTAGAGCCCCCTCTCCTATGATCTTCTAGATTAGACAAGGTTTATAAAAAGGATTCAATAGTTTCCCAATTCAATAAAATTGAATATCCTGTAGTTACTACAGGGAGACTAACATCAGGTGGCCTAGTTGCTTTATACCGAGCTAACAAGTCTCAGGATTTGGGTTTGAGTTTTAACAATTAGTTATGTGTTAGTCTTCTTTATATTCTATCTCTAATTTCAAACGGAAAAAAAAAAAAAAAAATAGTGAGTTTTTCACAAACCGAAAATATAAAATCTCACTCAAAAATAAATATAATGTTACTATGATAAAGAAGACGTAATATTCACTCTACCCTTTTTTTTCTTTAACCAAAAAAAAAATTACTACAGGTGTCCTCAAAATGCACAGTGTCCTGCACTTAGACAAGTCATCAAGCACTGGAAGAAGCAGGGCAAGTGTCACCTTGTCAGGTACTAGTGACGTGAGAATCCAACACACATGCCAAACTAAGTCCATAATCCAAGATAGCCTCACTCTTTTAAAATTGACCATTCAATTTCCTTTCTTTCTTTTTTTTTTTCCTTTTTTTTTTTTTTAAAATAGTAAGATTGAGGATGCAATTTTATTTTATTTTAAATGTTTATGTTACTATCAATTCTATCTTTTCAAGTAATAGGTTTAGTTAATTTTTTATATGGGTAATTATTGGTTTAGTCAGTAGACTAAGTGAGCGTTTAGATACACTTGTGTTTGCGTTTTTGCTGGCGTTTGGCGTTTTGTGTGAGTTTTATGCATTATTTACGAAACTTATAAATCTCTTTTTTCAGCAAAATTTTTATTAAAAATAGGTCTTACAGTACTATTTACACATTTAAAAATTATTTTGCTATAGTGTTTTCAGTTTTCAGCAATAAGCGGTATCTAAATAGACTCTAAATCGACGTGTACAATATTTTATATATTTACAAAAAGTGTATAATATCGTACATTTTTTTTTTGTAAATAATATTATACACATTTGTTTAGTTTATGATGTAAATTTTACATTACTTTTTTTTTTATATATTTACAAAAAGTGTATAATATTGTACATTTTTTTTGTAAATAATATTATACACATTTGTTTAGTTTATGATGTAAATTTTACATTACTAGTTTAATATAAACTAAAAATTTCCCTTTATATAGATATGGTAAGGTTTATTATCCATATGATATGAGAAAGTATTACTCTCTTATAGTTTTCATAATTTTATTATTACAAAAATCTTATAATTAATATAATAATAAATGAGATTAATGTTACATCAACAACATAATAAATATATATATATATATATATTTTGTAATTGATAACTATAAACTTGAAAGACTAGTATTATAAAATATGTCATGTTGCTCAAAATTTTTGCAATCTTTTTACAATTGTTGAGGTGTTATATTTGTAATCAGTGCTAATAAAAATAATATTGGTGATGAGATTATATGAAAGGTAAACGTTATTTGACTAATTTCAATCATAACGTACCGTATCAATAATTGCAAAATAATATCCTGAAATTTTGGGTCCCTATTCTTTTAACCACATCCATACTCTTTGTAATCTATATCTACCTTAATTTTTTTTAACGAAGTAAACTCAATCAAGCACAACCAATATTTTAGATAAGGAGAACTCAAAAAAAAAAAAAAAAAAGAAGGTAAGGCAACGGCGCCGAAAATATTAAGAAACGTAATTTAAATAAAGCTTTTTAGATTGCGTTTCTTATTCCTTAGTTTCTTTCACAAATTAATCATCAAATTGTTAATTGTTAATTGAATTAAAGTCAAATTTTATTACTAGATTGTCATGCATGTCACTTTTATTGAGTTAAATGTGGAAAAAAGTAGTTAGAGATAATGACTGTAAGTAACTAGTGCATTATAATAAACATAGAATTTAGTTGAAATACGAAATTTTCATAATATTCAATTAAATATATAATAGGTGGTTGATATTCTACTTTACCTTGGTGATTTTGTAAAATTAAATCTAACAAACCCGATTTAAAAAATCATAATCTAAGTTTTTTACTTACTTATACCTAATGATTTGCATAAAATATTTGATGGGGGTCACATACTTTTTGTTCCTTTCTGTCCTAGAACTTATCTACATATATGGGTGCTTGTGCCTCGAATGCTCGAATTTTCTTTCTCTATGTTATGTAATGCATGTGAATCTGTGACGATGGGTCGACCTTAATATAGAAATCGACCTCAAATAAAAGAGAAACTTCATTGAAGTTTCCCAACACAATTGCTTTCACCCATCAGCAAGAACAAACAAATTTTTTGGCTTCTTCTTCGAAAAATACTTGGTGCGTAAGTGTGTGGTTCATATAATTTCAAAGTATTTGTGTTTTATTTATACCCTTCTATATGAAATTAAAGAAAGATTAATCTATGTCTCAATTGGGTTTTAGTTAGCTAAAATATCTGGGGGCCATTTGCTTAAAGATTTATAGTCTCGTTGTTTAAATGTTGTGAAAATACATGTGGGTTAAAAAGTATTGTGAAAATATGTGTTTCAGTATTTAAACATTGAAAACTGTTAAACACCCCTACCAAACATCCTCTGATGGTTGAATAAGAGATCTTGAGGATTTTAATTATTGCTTATACAAAAAATTGATTAATGTCTTAATCTGATGATAAATAGCACAATTTTTAAAAGCGGACGTCATAGTAGATAATAATAAAAAATAATAATAATAATAAAAAAAATAATCTTGATGTCTCATTTTTTACCATTAATTTAGTTATCACTTATCAAAGACTAGCTTACTGGCTTATTGCTCAAGTCATGTAAAGATAAGAATTCAACTAGTCTTGCAAGTATACATATATGGGTTCAGTTAATGTATGTTCATATTAACAAAACTATTTTTGGAAAAGTTTTATTGGGAATTGAAAAAGTTGTCAAATTTTTTTCTATTTTCAATAAACTTTTTTCAAAATTAGTTTATTATTATGTGTCCTAAGTGCACACATTAGTAAAATCCTACATATATTGATAAGGACAAAAATGGATTATGGGAACAAGTTGTAACTTAATCACATGAAGGTTACTTTATGGGTTGGTTCTATCAAAAATAGTTAGTGGCTCAATTTAATGCTCACTTAAAATAAGTAAGAAATAGACGAAGGAATTGTTTAATACGTGTAATGTTGTTTAAAATGTGTAATTTTGTGTTTGAGATAGCTCGCCAAACATGCCCTTAAACTCTTATCCCGTTTTCAACAAAACACAACGTTATGATTTGCTTTATGTCCCTGTCAATGTATCTTTCATTCTCTTTCATTGTTCATGCTTAATTTGCACACAAATCCAATCTTTGTCCATATGCTCAGTTCGTCCTACAATTTCCTACTTTTTTTCTCTCTCTCTCTCTAGGATAAGACTTTGAATATAATAATATAAAAATTCAAAGTTAGAGAAATATAATTTAACGATTTTATTTATTAACCCAATAAAATAAAGTATGGTTAAGAATTTCAACTTATAGATTGGCGTATGTGATTACATTTTTTTTCATCAAATCAAAGATATTAATCTTAATCGGTTTTTTGTGTATGCAGAAATTGAATTTCAATTTTCTTATTCAATCATCAAAAATTTTATCAGTTGAATTAACGAATACTCTTAGAGTATGAAAACCACAAAAACTATGAAAAAAATATTTATTTTATAAAAAAAATTAAAACTAATTTTCTCTACTCTCTAAAAAAAAAAACTAATTTTCTCTTAGTCATTTATTAACTTTTTCCATAAAATAAAGTAGGAAATAGGAATCGTTCATAGTGTGTGACATTGATTGGAGCTTGCCCTTAGGAGTAGTCACAACTCACAAGTCACAACTACACCACCGTTTCACATGGAACAAAATCCTGCAATTTGACCATAAAAATTCCCATTTTGGTAAGTGACCATAAAAGCTTAAATCAATATAAGTCCTCTTCAATCAAAATCTACTGAATCATTAATTTAAAATTTTGAAAATGCAATTCATCTTCAACTCTCAAACCATAGGCTGGATGCTTATTAGAACTTATCTCTTTTTTTTATTTTATTTGCTTCTAGAACTAATTTATAATATCCAACTTAGCGTCTTTTGGGGATTCAAATAGCCACCAATATTTGTTTAGAACAGTTTATACTCATCGATTTGTACCTAATAAAAACTTGGGACTCCAAACTATTGACGTATTAAAAAATAAACCAACCTAATCTAACTTCCAATAATATTTTTTAATTACATTGGAAACACAAGATTCTGTATCATTAACATGGTTTTACTGTTCATCCTTGTTAAATTTTCTTATTACTTGATTAAAATATTTATATGAATTAAACAATCAAAAAAATATTCAAAAAATATTACAAATCTTATAGTTCAATCATACTTTCTACTGTTTCTAATAAAAATGTTCACTTTGAATTTGAATCATCTCAACCCCAACCCCAAAATAGTTCAATCAATACTTTTTACTGTTTTCAATAAAAATGTTTCCAATAAAAATGTTTAATTGATACTTTTTACTGTTTTTAACGATCAAATATTTTTAAAAAAAAAATAGAGAAAAATAGAGGCCAGGTTGTTTTCGGTACAAAATAAAGGTCCAAGAAAACCCTTTTTTTTTTTTTTTTTGAATTTTTGAATTTTCCCCAGATGTACAACAAACAAAATCTGAATTAAATAAATAATAAAAAACTAAACTTAATTACACATTTTACTAACTATTTTAATTTAGCTCTCCCTCCTCTTCTTGACCACCACCACCACCACCACCGACACCGCCATTATCGCCGCCGTTATTCTCCTCCAACCACCGCTCCATCGGCACACATTCCATCTTATGCCTCAGCTTCCAATCCAACGCTTGACACCCACGCGAGCAATAATTCACCGCTCCACAAACCGAGCACCGCCGAAACTCATGCGGCCTAGTCTCGGGTCTCCCACACCCGACATGCGAGCACATCCGCAGACCCGACTCTTCGCAGCCCGACCCGAGCCACTCCTTTAAAAAAGTATTCACCGGGTGCGTTTCCGGTTCCACCACGTCGCATCCAAAGTCGCTCAACAACCCGCAACCCGACCCGTTCAAACTCGGGTCGGGCGAAGCCGACCGGGCTCGTAGGACAGACGCGAGCTCGCGCGTGTTGGCCTGGACGAGCAGTCGGCGGCCCTCGGCGACGTTCTGGCGGACTCCGTAACCGTCTTGGAGGCAATGCCCAAGCTCGCGCAGCGCGTCCACGTGGCCGAGATAAGCGGCGCGTGCGCACAAAGCGACGCCGGCTTTTAAGTTCTTATCGTTTTTGGAACCTCCGCTGCCGTTGAACTGTATAACCGCTAGCGAGTACAGAGCCGGCGCGTGCGTCTTAATCGCCGCCTTCGCCATTAGTGACGCTCCACTCCCTCGATTTTGAAGACAATAAAAACGGATCTGAAATCCAAAAAAAACAAAAAAAAAAAAGGGTAAATTAGACTTATTACACTCTAAACTACACTTCAAACCACTGCGACCCCTCACTTCCAAAAATATCGGCTTCTGTTTTGCGGTTAACTCAAGTGGAATTTAGTATTAAAAGACCAATTTGCCCCTCTGTTTTGGTAAATTGAATCTATGCTTAGCACCAACGCAACCTTCAAAATTGAAGAAATAGGGAGAGGCTTGTTACTGACCATGCCGAGTGTATACGAAGCTTCGATGTTTCCAGAATTGACACATAGTCTGAGAAAGCGGTGGGCAGATTCAGACCAGTTTTTGGCTCTGATTGCAAGAGCTTTAGGACTCGCTTTCGATAGAACCAGTGGATGAACACCCAAGCGGTTCAGCCTTTTACACCTGTTTCAAAACTCGAACCGTTACTTGAATCCGAATAAAAAAAATTTGAATCTATTTCAAAAAATTGAAACCCTAAATCCAAAAAAGAGAGTGTTCTTACGTGATGAGAATGCTGATGAGATCGGAGGGTGAAGAAGCGGAGGAGCTGACTTTACAGAGGATGAAAACGACGAGGTCGTCCGGCAAGCCATCGAAGAGATCGGGTTCTTCGGCGTTTGTGCGCGGCGGCGGCGGCGGCGTCGTTTTTTGCTTTTTCCTCATATGTTTTTGTTTGGTTTTTGTGTGTGTGTGTTTTGTTTTAACTTCTGCTATACAGTTTTCCGAATGGAATTTAGTAAAAATGCAGATGAGAAAAGGGGATGAGGAGGTATTTATAGGCGAGAGGGATTAGCATTTAGATGTGATGGAGTGGGCCCAGCCCACGAATTAATTATTATTGTTTTAATATAATAATAAATAAAATAAATATAAATAGTAAAAGCTTAATGTAATGAGTGCACGAAGGCACGAAGGTTGATGAAATTGTGTGGGCTAGAGTGAATGGAGATTTCCCATAAACAAAATTTTGAAATTTCAAGACGTTACAAGTTCAAGCCAATTTGGGTTTTTGGTTTCCTCTATTGTAGTGTGTTGTTTGTATACTACGGCAAACAGACTGGTCAAATACTCTAGAGAGGACCCAGAGGCCCCGCAGAACACACCTAGTAGATCCACCAATTTTTAAGTAAAAAAAAGAAAAAAAAAATTCAGCTTACAATTTCTTTTTTAATTTTTATTTTTACTGTAAGTGGGAAAAAATATATCATGCATCGGATATATAAAATCTCTTACATGTGTGAGCCAACACAAAAATGATAACTTTACCTGATGAGAAATTATAAAATCCTCATAGTGGACAAGTAACGTGGTCTACTATTCTACTAAAAGACTCTTACCTGTTTAAAATTGCTGAGTTATAAAATTTTTTTAAACAAAAACTAATTACTGACTCAGCAATTTTAAATAAGTGGAAGTCTTTTAGTGCAATAGTGGACAAATGACGTGGTCCACCAAAGAACTGTATAATTTCTCTTACATGATAGACAAATGTATCAATTGGCTTCAAACATGTTTGAGTTATCTTACTCTAACTTATTATGTGACAATTAAAAAGATCATTTATATGTAATTTAAGTTATATGACTTTTTTTAATATGTTACGTGACTTGTTTAAAAAAAAAATACATATAAATGGTCTTATAATTTGTCATGTAATACGTTGAAAATGATAACTGCAAACATGTTTAGAACTAAATTTTGTCCTTTAATGAGTTATGTGACTTGTTTAAGTAAAGATATAGTTTAGCTTTAAATTAGTTTGGAACTATCTCTTCTAACCTATTACTTAATGATTTATAAAACTATCAATATGTATTATCTAAACAAGTCACAAAATTTATTTAAAAGGTCATACGACTCAAACTAAAAATTTGATGATTTCTTTAATCGGTTCAAACATGTATATTTAAAATACATGTGAATGATCATTATTTATCACGTATTTAGTAGGAAAGGATTCCTCTTAATTATTTGGAAGAATTTCATACATGATTCTTTAAATATGAAGTTTTTATTTTTGGACAAAATACAGTTGAAAATTGACGAGCATGGTGATTTTGTGTTTATAATAATCTATGATTTTGTAAGTTATATAATTTATATGATAAAAGTCCCGTGAGTTATGGTTTTGGTATAGATTCTAAAATGCCATCTCCAATCAAATTAATTTATTCAAATCAAATGATTCCAAGTGAGTACTTTGTATTCTATCATGAAATCAGCTTTTTGAAAATTGATTTGATTGTACAAATTAATCTATTCAAATCAAATGATTCCAAGTGATTACTTTGTATTCCATCATGAAATCAGCTTTATGAAAATTGATTTGAGCGTATATGAGTTGGTTTGGGCAAGAGTTTGTAGTATGAGCTAATTTATGTTTTAATTAATTTTTAATTGTTTTGAATATGCTTGCTTTTATGTTAAAACTCATATCTGCCATAATAATATCACTTGATTCGTAAAAAAAGGACCTTCTTAAGAATCTTTTAGAGGGCTAACGTGTTAATCCAAAATCAGAAAATATTGGTTTGAGTTTGCCGTTCAAACCTGGGCAAATTTATTATGGAAGTACATTCACTCAGGCTAGCTTTCCTCTCCAACTTGCCCATCTCCATCTTTCCCAAAAGGCCAAAATCCACTTTACCTCCATGTTATGATAGGAAATACTAGATAATTACATGTTTTCCTTGCAAAAGATAATGTTTAACATCCAAATTTGAGTATTTGACTATTCTCTTGAACATGTGCAGTCTTCCGTCCCACACATACCAGATTATTATAAAAATGAATCCTTAGAAATGGCCTTAAAATGCCAACCAGAGGTTTCAAAAGTTGGATTGTAGTCTCTAAAACATCTACTTTGCGAGAATTCATTTTTATTTTATTTTACAAATAATAATAATAATAATAATAATAATAACATCAACCCTTTGAGTAGAGATATAATGTTGTAACAGAGGACTTGAGGTGGCCTATATATTTCCTAGTAACTATGGCATAATTATAATCACTATATAATTGAACTTAATAGTGGCAGCTACTCTATCTAATAGTCTAAAAACACTCTAGCTGAGAAATTAAGACAACAAAGTCCATAGTGTCATCATATTGTATTTGTTTTACTTGGAGTTGGAGCACTATATAGGGTTAAAAAACTTAAAATTTAAAAATCCATGATAAACGTGTTGTTTGACTTAAATAATCTTGGTGCCGTCTCCAAGAGTGACGGAAAAGCCAAATCTCCCAAATTGTAAGTCTGATAGTACTTATATTTCAAGTTTTAAGATTGTGTTATATCTTCAATAAGCATCCATTGATCTTATTTTTTGAGAAAAAAGCATCCATCGATCTAATGTTACTTGTTAGTGCTGTTATAGTCCACCACTAATGGTTTGTTTGAATAATTGTATAATTAATATTTATTTTAAAATCGAATATATGCATCATCACTCTCATAATTTACAAGTCCCATAATCACATGAATTATACATATAATGTCCAAAAGATGGTACATATAATTGATATAATATTCAATATATAAGATACATTCTTCTTCTAATCAAGTACTTATGTCTTTAAGGGTTGAGTTGGTTTACAAGGTTAAATTTTAGGGTAAAATACAGCTAATACTCTTAAGATTGGGGCTAACACCAATCAGGTCCAAGACTTCTCAAAACTAACCAATTTAATCCCTAAACCCAACTTGATCTCTAAACAATTACTCGTTTTTTCTCTTTTTCACAATAATTAGAGTCCAAATTGGTCTATTTTGAAAATTTTTAAATTTAACTGATATTAACCCAGACCTCAAGGCCGAGGTGTACACTGTATTTTACCCAAAATTTTATTTCTAGTCAACAAATCACGCGTCCCACGTGATTCCCACATGCACTTGATTGCACGGAAGGCCACAATACAATTTTCTAAATGCACTGACTTTGGGGTTTAGGTAACAATGATGGATATGGCATGGCTTCCTAGTTCCTCATCTCTTATAAAACTTACTTTCATACTAGATCTTTACGCATAGTGTGCAAGTTGACAGAGCTAGCTTAAAACTTTTTGTAAATCAAGTTAACCTAGATATTTATGTGGTGGGGACATATTTAAAATAATGCAAACACATGTTTTGAATTGGATATGCAAGAGAAATGTGAGGTTGGATAAGGTTGGAAGATGTGGAGTTGGTGGAACACAAATCTTTAGTTTTTTTCCCTTTTCACCAAAAAGAAATGAATCCCCTTTGGTTTGGTAGGAAAACAGCCACAAGTAATCAATGGCGTGAAGCATTTACAGTAGTGAGTAATTAAACTTTGAGTACTATTACGTCTGTAATGCTTTCATAATAAATTTTAGATGGCAAATTTTTACTGATTATAATTAATTTGGGACTGCTACTGACATTATTTTTTCAGTCACTAGTAATAATTTGTCATCTAAAATTTGTTATGAAAATATTGTTAAAGCGTTATAAATCTATTATTTCTCTTAAATTTTAGCACTGTTTGTCAAGGAAAAGTTAATGAGTCAAGAAAGATTATCTATGCTTAAAACAGATCTATTTTGTTGTTCGGATTAAAATTATGAATCTAACATTCTGCACACAATTATATTTAATAAATAAAATCTTAATTGTGAAATGATCTCTCTTCATCTAATTCCTAATTTATTAGGCCTTTTACGCTTGGAAATTAGGAGTGCCAAAAACATGTGTCAAAGAATAGTTCGAGGTTTCATTTAACATGTTAACCATAATTAGCCAACAAATCATTTGTAACATGCTTGGATTTTTATTTTATTTTTTATTTTTATAACTCATAATTACAACAATGGAGGATGAAGATTTGAACTTTGATACTTCTAACAAAGAAGATAAACATGTGATGTGAGTCACAAGACTCTTCTTGAGTATGCTATTGCTAATAGGAGTGATGTTTAGGGATATTAAAATTTTTAACTGAATTATCATCAATTATATATGATAGTGTACAAAAAAAATCATGTACGGTATCAATTAGTTGCGTGGAGCACACCAAAATTTAAGAGACAAATAACTGTGAGACACCTAAGTATTTCTCAATTAATTTTTCTAGCAGCGAAAGTGATATTGAAGACTACTAAAGACCACTAGTCTATTAATTAATATGTATATGGTACAGGGAGAATAATGCCTTAATCAGGGGACTCAAAATAGTCTAATTTGCTGAAAAATACATCGCAGTTTCTCACACATTTCTTTAATTTTTTATTAGTTATAGGAAAAAAAAAACACACACACACACACATAATATATTGCAATTGATAAAGCATGAAATGGAGCACTTGTTTTTTTGGTATAAACTATTGTAATTGAAAAAGCATGAAATAGAGCACTTGGTTTTTTTGGTATAGACTATTGAAAGCTGGGGGGATTTAGTTGGGTCAGAGAAATTTGAACTTTTAATGTCTCCGTCGGTACACTAAAAATAATTAGTTAATTGAGCTGCAAAACTCTTAATTATGCTACTTGTAATTGGTAAAGCATTTAAGTGAAGCAATTTTCATGCTACAAAGAATTGTTGTTCACCTGAAGCACCTCCCAGTGTTTCGAGTTAATTTCAACGAAAACATCGAGGGTTGGATAATATTATATAGTATATACCCACGGGAAGTGCCACAGTGGTTAGAACTGGAGAAGTGGATTCGCCATGTGGCAACGCGCAAGGTCTTTTTTTGGCTTTCTCAATTGCCCCACACACTACTAGATTGTTTTAAAGACCTTCAAGCAATTGAATAAACTCCACGTAGAAACTAGTTTTTTTTTTTTTGTTGTTGTTGCTATAGTGATTGCTCATATAAAGGAGGAAAAAGAGGCCACCTAAGAAAAAGGCATGACATTAATTTCGGGCCTTTCGGCTAGGCATTAGTTATTAATTTATTAATATTATTATCACTCATTATTGTTTTTTATTTTTTTGATATATAGCTAGGCATTAGTTTATACACTTATACGTAGGAACTAACTCTAAATTCAACGGTAAGTTCTAATTAGCTTTATCGATGAAGTCTTTTAAAAGTCTTGAAATTGAGTATTATTTACATAAAAAAGAAATGTATTGTTGTCTTCAATTTGACTCGTTAATTTGAAACAATTATCATTAAGTGAATTGAAATAACCCAAAAACAACAATAAAAAGGGAAAATGAGTTTTTTTTGGGGGGAGGGGGGGGGTGGGGGGGCTGAGATGGGAAAAAAGATCTTTTCCTTCATATTTTTATCCTATATCAAGGTAATAATTTCATTAATTTGCAAGATTAAAACTTAATTTCATCTCCAATTTGGGTTCAACTAAACCACATGTTTAGCTAACGAGTCCTTCCAAAATAAAAGAACTTGGGTGCTAATAAGTAATATTTAACAAAATTTGTACAACTTTGAATTGGAAGGATTGATGTAGCCATGCAGGGAATAATTATCTGAAGAGGCAATTAAAAATATTGTTTGTTAGTATGATTTCAAGAATATGCTCACAAAGGCTACTAGAGACAATTGCTTGTTTTCGATTGACAGAGATTTCTTTTTACAAAGACCGGCATATACCACAGAGTATGAATATTATATGAGCATGGTTTTTTTGCACCGACACAAATTTCTCCACAAAATAAGGTTGATGCTAGAGTCCTAGAAGAAGTTCCTAGTGTGTGAATTGCATTAATTTCCTTCTGATATTATATTGTACCTTATTAATATATTGCATTTCCACTAGGAATTAGTACATGATGACAGATATATAATGCCAAGGTTCAGTTTGAATTTCCTAGTAAGAACTAAGAAGTCAGTTATATCCTTTGAACCTGCTTCAGGAGACACCATACTATTCTTTGATTCATGAATCATGACCGACGAGCTTTATGCCTTTTAAATTTCACCTTCTCTGCTACAAGTAATCCACAAAATGAATGTTTTTACCTCAGCTTGAAAGTCTTAAAATCAGTGATAAACTTCACTATCAAACAAAAAAGCTATATATACTCATACACACATTCATTTAATATCAGTGAATATAGTCATATAGGAGTATGGAACCCACTTGACTTGGAACATTGTGAATTTATGACAATTTGACAATCCATTTTCTGCAATGAAATAAATCATAAAATTTCTGGTTTTGGTGAGGCAGTAAGCACGGAAATTGGAATGGCCCTGATGTATCATAAGAGAAGGTTGAATCATGAGAAGCATATTTTTTTTAAGACAATAAGAATTAATTAGGGATTTGTCGGTACCTAACTAACTTGTACCTCAATAGAAAAATATGAATGATTGTCACTTTTTTCTGTTCAATTTCTTAGTCAGACTAAGCAAATCAATAATGCAGAAGGGGTCACAAACTTGTTGAACTTGGTACTTAGGAAAGCATGCATGAAAATGACTTTTATTTGTAGTGATTGATAAACCCTACACTACATAGATGCTTATGTGTTTTTAACTTTACTGATGATGGTAATTAAATTACCCCCACATCATTATCCTAACCCCAATAACAAAGGTCTAGAAAAAGAAGAAATCAATAGGACGGCAACAAACAATACTGAAATAAGTACAGAAAGAAACAAGACGTGGGACAAGATATACGTGTAATATGGATAAAACTCAAGTTTCAAATTAAATAGATCCTATTTCAATATCAAAAAAAAAAAAATCCTATTTCAAAATTAAATACCAAAAGAAGTCAACAATAATAAAAACTTAGTTATAAAAACCATACCAGAAATTGACCCGGCTGAAGAATTAGTTCACTGGTTCATTAGTTCAACCAATAGTTCATTGGTTGAATTGCATGTTTATTAATTAATTAAATAATATATTTTATAATTATAAAAATAAAATAAAATAAAAATATTCCATTTAGGTAAATTGATAAATTATAATAATAAAAATTACATCATATGACATAAAGTTAGAGAGTATAAAAAAAAATAAACACATCATTCAGATAAATCATCCAATAAGCAAGTTATATAGTCCAAAAGTCTTGAAACAACATATCTTATAAAAATTTAAAATAAATTTTTAGCTTAATCATTAAACCCTAGAGCATAACAGAATTATTTAAATCTTCAAATACAACTGATGATTAAAATCAATCCGGTGTTATTGTTGTGATATTGGCCGCTTGTGTTCTATGTAGACCAATCGATATTTTTTTGGTTTTAGTCGCGGGGGAAAAGGATTAACTTGTGCAATCCGTCAGTTTACCCAGTTTGATAATGAGTTATTGCATCTTTAGTATTTTATACCAAACCATTCTGGATAATACTTTGGTTCACAGTTTTCACGATTTAACTGATGGTTTGGTACGATTTTTAGAACTATGAATAAAAGTACATTCTTAACTAATGTAAAACTCAAATAAAACCCCAACATTTAGGAATGAAAAAAAAAATCATTTACATAAATTGATTCATTTCATGTTTTAATTAGATTAAATATTACAAATTTAAATAGCGACAAAGCTAGCAAATTTTCAATATTCAAATTTTAGGAGGACAAATTCATATTTTTATACACACATATATATAATATTGAAAATAAGTTCAAAATTGGGGGGCCATGCACTCTTCAACATGGCCCTGCCATCAAATTTAAAAATTTATAAACCACCATTTCAATTATAATTTTAAATAACGTGACATTCGATACCTTGCTAGATTATAAAAAATGGTTAATAGAATCTTTTTTGTTTTGTTTGTGTTTTGTAATACACAAGCTTGCACCGTACCGCACACGTACAAGAGAGAGAAGTGGGTATGCCGACATACAAAACGACAGCGTATGCTGTCGGATGCGTACATGTGATTACTCCTCAGGGGCATGATTACAGTACTAATAATTATGACTTCCACATGCAAGCTTGAATATGAAAACTCGAAAGAAGCAGCAAAAAAAAAAAAAAAAAAAAAAAAAAAGAAGAAGAAGAAAGATAGCTAGCGTGCTCACCACATAAGATTTATCACAATAATTTTCAAGTAATGCTATCTGATTAGTTTAAGGTTTATCTGAACTGGTTCAAGCACCTTTCCGCGGTTGTTGATGGAGATAATCAAACCAGGAAAGCTAGAAATGTTGACAAGGGCTCTGTGCCTGTGGAAACTAGTCATGGGCCACTTTTTGAGTAACAATGATAGCTCTCCTAAGCTTGAATGTGAAAACTCGAAAGAAGCAGCCAAAAAAAATAAGAAGAAAGATAGCTAGCGTGCTCACCACATAAGATTTATCACAATAATTTTCAAGTAATGCTATCTGTTTAGTTTAAGGTTTATCTGAACTGTTTCAAGCAACTTTCCGCGGTTGTTGATGGAGATAATCAAACCAGGAAAGCTAGAAATGTTGACAAGGGCTCTGTGCCTGTGGAAACTAGTCATGGGCCACTTTTTGTGTAACAATGATAGCTCTCCTAATGAGAGTTGAGACCCCATACATGCATGAAGAAGATCACTGATTGCTTTTCATCTAAAAGTAATGATATGGTGCACTTGCTTCTCATGCTGAAGCATGCAGGAACAATGTGAGGATGGCCCAGCTATGTGGGACACTTTAAACAAGGCAGAATTTGATTGGCAGGACTAGGTCCTATCTTCGTGTGCACGTTAAGGTCGTTTCTACCATAATTTTCCACCACGCTATCAGTCTAGAAATAATGAGCCGCTTGTATAGGTTAAATCAACATGAAATGGTTCAATGGGAATAGACAAGGGTTTTTTCTTTTCTTTTTTTCAATTCTTCTAGGCAGGGATGGAGCCAGAGCCAAAGGTTTTGGGGGCCAAACTTTGGACTATTATTTTTTAATTTTTAATTTTTAATTTTGGACTTTCAAGAATAATATTTTTTTTGGGGGTCAATTTAATATTTTATGATCTATTTGGGATTTAAATGGTTGAGGTTTGTTATGTTTTCAACTTTTAATTAAGACCACTTTATCTAGCCCCATGTTGGAGAGAGAGAGAGATACCAAATCTGGGCTAGGTGTGGGCAGCTCTATCTCTACTGCTAACTGTGTGTGGCGACTCTTGCCTCTCATAGTCGGCTAGTCTATCCATGCTTCAACCATGTAAATTTCTCTCTCCCTCTCTTCCCTTCTCTTCTCTAGGTTTGCTGCTTAGGTTTTCTCTCTCTCTTTTTTACTTTTTTTGTGTCTTGCGTGTGATGCTGGTGGGTAAGGACTAAAAAATTAAAAATTAAAGAGATTGCTATTGAGCCGGGTTGTTTGTTTTGGTAAAATTGGCTTATTAAGTTTTTTTTTTTTTTTTTGGCATTGTTATTTATAATTTTTGTTGTTGATCTTTTTTTTTTTTGGCTAGTTAATTTTGTTTTAGATTTTAAATCTATAATTTTTTCTATGGTCTTTTTAAAAGATTAGTGATATTGTTAAGGAGTGGCCAAGTGTAATTTTATTGAATCAAATTGCTAAAATTAATATCTACATACTAGTCTCATGCGTGTGCGATGAGGCCTTTATTTTTATTTTTTTGGGTATAATGTCATAATTTTTATTTTTTATTTTTAAATTTGGGATAAGTTTGTTTTGAAAACATGGATTAATAGGAGGGTGTCCTATTTAATAGACATTTTAAGTAGAGTTGGAGATATATTTTTACTTAAATGTAAGATTTAGGGGTATTTCTGAACCACATAAAAGTTTAGTCTAAAAAGGGAAATCCTCTTATAGATAGTATAGATATATAAGTATTTTTTTTTATTGGGGCGTATTGCCCCTAATGTCCATGAATGGCTCCGTCATTGCTTCTAGGGCACACCTTTTAACCACACACTTTATCATAATTTGCACGTGTTAACTTGTAATTAGATTATACTAATTATTGTTGCACACGCTGAGTTATACACTGTAGGACACACTTTAATTGAAATCGTGTTTCAAAACATCATTTCAGCTATGTATCTCGTATACACAGTGTGTAACTAACTAACTATCACTACTAATTAGATTATATTATTTACACATTTATCCACAATCAGTATCTAATCACCACTTAACACATGTGCAAGTTGTGGCAATGTGTATTCCTAGACTTTTCCTTTCGTCATCTCAAATAAAAATTCATATTTTTGACAAAAATAATAGGCATTTTCGACAAATTCATTTTGCCGTCACAAATGTTTTAATATTTGACGAGCAATTATCGACGAAAGAAACTTGCTGTCGGAAAAGCTAGTTTTTCCAACGGCTTTTTGTAGTCATCGAAAAAGTTTCGTCCCAAATAACAATCTTTTTTTTAGAATAAAGGATATCCACAACACATCATTTAAAATTTAAAATTTAAATTATATAGTATTATACTTAAAAAATACAAATTTAATTATAAAATGGACTTTCTCAGTGAAATGGAGAGCGTCATTTTCCCATTGGAATCCCTATACTTAGTTTCCATATATTGACTAAATAAAACTTCTACAAAAAGGAAAAATATTTTTTAAAAAAATGGAAAAAGATTTTGACAAAACGTCTAGTAAACAAAGAAGAATATTAATGAGGATAATATAGCGATCACTTGGATAAAGTTAAGAATTTTCATTTCCAAGATTGGAATTTCAGACAAAGATGTTTTTGACCTCATACAAGTTTCTGGGACGGGATCCAAGCAAGAAAAATCATCAAATTCTATCCTTGAATGTTTTACAAGATATAGAAATAGAATGGAGCACTTGGAATCTCTTGAACCATATTAAAGCACGTACTCTAAAAGCAATCAAATCATTACCTCTTTTTTTGACATTTTTGTCAAGTGCAAATCAACTGAAATATCTTTATAATGTAACTTCTAAATATCTTAACCGATAAAAGTCTTCATCGAATGAGTTCAAATCTTATCGTATCTACAAATCATATCGTATTTAAATAAATAAATAAAAATCGTTGTGATTCGTTCTAATAATCCTAATCATTGGTAACAAATATAATATCTATGAGTTCTAGAAAATATCACCCTTATAGTTATCAAAATTAAGGTATGATTTAAAAAGAAAAGAAAAGAATATAGTGAATTAAGGAGTATTATATATACAGACATTGACATGGACATGTAGGGTTGACAAAATTATGTGAGCCTGTTATATTCTTCTTGGAATGGTGGGTGGCGTATCAATCTCTTTGTTCTCTGTGTGAATATTGCAAATCTGGGACCTTTGTGCAAGTTGTGATTGAAAATGATTGTGGGATCTGAATTTTTCTTTACTTGTGGGCTCTACCCTAATTTTAGAAAAATAGATTAGTGATGTAGAAAGAGAAAATTTTTTGGTATAAGATTTGAAAGTTACCAAACGCAAAATTAAGAAGCATATCCATCCATCAGCCCAATTGGAAAATTTTTGGGATAAGATTTGAAAGTTACCAAATGCAAAATTAAGAAGCATATCCATTCATCAGCCCAATCGGATTTTTATTATTATTATTATTATTCATAAAAAAATTGATATTTTTTTAATTTTAATTCTAGATTCTTTGTCTATTACAAATAATTTCTCATATATTTAGTATATTAAATCTCAATCTCAAAGCAAAATTAAGATTACAAAGCTTTTTATGCATCCAATTCTAAGGTGGAAGGTTTAACTTCTAGCCATTTCTTCAATTAACATGTTAGAAGTATGTAGTTAAATGATTAAATTTGTCATATTCTAATAATTTAAACTTTTAGAACAATCGGTTATTTAACATAACCAATTCATAACTATTCATTATAAAAATTAAAAAAAAAAACTTTAAAGATTCAATAAATTTCACTATAATTAATCTTCTAAAAAAAAATAGAAAACCTAATAATAATAGAACAAAACTTAGATACAGTACTTAAATGCTGTTATTTAGGTTATCATTTTAAGATTCAACCATGTGACTATACTTAACTTAAAACACACTTTCATCCTATGAGAAAGAAGCCATATGGCCGAATCTTAAGAAAAGAACCTAATAATAATACAATAAACTTATAATTAGTCAACATTCTAATAATATCTTGTTGTTACTTGTGCTGTGAATGTGTGTATATATATAATTCTCGTGTATATAATAACAATTGC
This sequence comes from Quercus ilex subsp. ballota, assembly GCA_032727855.1. Taxonomy (NCBI): domain Eukaryota; kingdom Viridiplantae; phylum Streptophyta; class Magnoliopsida; order Fagales; family Fagaceae; genus Quercus; species Quercus ilex. Next base: position 3,123,888 of record CM064917.1, on the reverse strand, counting down.
AATTGGATCATATCTATGTGCCTTTTATTTGAAGGCAATGATTTTAAGTAGGCAAAGTTAGTTTGATCACGAGAACAATAAAATAAAAAAAAGGTAGTTCGATCATGATGAATGTAAGTAAGTAGGGTCATTGATATATCATGAAAAAAAATTAGTCATTAGCACAAGTTGTACACCTGTACTGTGCTTTTTTCCTTGCCCAGGTTGACTGCCCATCCTTGTCTTAGACTCACAATAAAACTTTTTCAAAGGGATGTTTCAAACTTTCAATCCTTTCTCTCCTTTTACAATAAGCTTCGTGATGAGCCACCCACAAGTACTACATGATATTATTATACTATAATTATTATCTTGCCAATTAAGGCATCTAAATTTATCCCTCCAAGAGTGATATTCATCTCCACTTGTGATTCATCTCCACTCTTCCCCAATAACAATTGTTTTCAATATTTATTTCGATCACTTATATAATGTTAGAAAAATATTGAGTGAATGAGAATTAACTCCTCCTAATACGTTCACAATCCACTTGAACGTTGTATTAAAGTGATAAAATTTTTTGAGTCCCGTATAGAAAAAGAAAAGAGATAATATATGAGTTTATATGCTCGTGGATTGGATGTTGGGATGGGTTCTCTTATCCAAATAATAATATATTTTTATTTTTATTTATATTTTTTGAGTTAATAAGTTTGTGCATGGCACTTTGTCCTGGAGTCTTGTACATAACATATATGTAAAAGAAAGAAAAGAGTAGCATAAAATTCAAACCCTTTGATAAAACTTTATATATTTCTTAAGAAGTACATATAAAATAATACTTTAGGTGTCTAAAGACTAATATTTATTTATTTAAAAAAAAAAAAAATCCAGTTCACTTCGGTCTTATTATTTCTTATTTGATCCACTTCAGTTTCTATGCGGTCTATTTTGTCCACATTGGTCCTATTCGGTCCAGATCGGTCCTATTCAGTCCACTTTGGTCCACTTCAGTACTATTCTGCTACAATCATTCTATACTCCTATTTAGTTCTACTCGGTCCACTTTGGTCTTCTTCGGTCCATTTAGTTATATTCGGTCTACTTGGTCCTATTCGGTCCATTCTTTCCACTCTGTTCTTATTCAGTCTACATTGATCTTAGTCGGTCCACTTCGGTCATTCGGTTCTATTCGGTCCACTTTGGTTTTATTCGGTCCATTGGATCATATTCTGGCCTAGTCAGTCCATTTTGGTCATATTCGGTCCATTTTGGTCATTCGGTCCACTTTTCTCTTATTCGGTCTACTTCGGTCCTATTCAATCCACTTCGGTTCTATTCGGTCCACTTTGTTCTTATTCGGTCCATTCAGTTGTATTCGGTCCACTTTGATCTTATTCAATTCTATTCGATCTATTCAATCTTATTCGGTCTTCGGTATTATACAATCTCCACTTCCGTCCTATTTGGTTCATAATTTATTTTGAGCCCAATTATTAGTGGGTTCAAAATTTATTCAATTATATCTGTAATCCTAGCCTAGCTACCAGTACACTGGGCCTTAAAAATAAAAACAGCCCAAAAAATTAGAATATTCAGACAAGCTGAATAGCAAACTCTCAAATTCATCAACAAGGCAAAAGTGCGAAGAAGGAAACCAATTTAGAAGGCGAGACACAGTCACACACAGTGATATATATATATATATATATATATATATCAGAGTTCTCAGATTCACACACCGATACAGAATTACAGATCGAAAAGCTCCACACAGAGAGAGAGAGAGAGAGAAGCAATGGAGGTAGAACTGAAAGAGATGCTGCATGATCTCGAATCGCTCAAGCAATCGCTTCCTGATCCCTCTCATCGTGCTTCAATCGATAAGGTATTTTTCCAAATTCATAGCTATTCATATGTATGCATGCATGTATGTATATGAGTAGTGATGAATGTTAATTTTTGCGGACTTAGCTTGAATTCTGGATTATATGCATGTGTGTATGTATGTGATCGTTGGTGAAATGTGAAAATTTGCGGACCTAGCTTGAATTCTGGATTTTATGTACGTGTGTGAGCGTTGATGAGTGTTGAAATTTGCGAACTTAGCTTGGATTCTGGATTTTATGTATGTATGTGAGCGGTGATGGATGTTAACATTTTTAGATGAAGCTTGAATTGTAGGACTAACTTGAATAAGATAGAATTGGCTCGAATTCGAATTTTGGACCTGGCTCTGTTGATGTAAGAAATGTAAGCGATGATTGCTAACTGAAACATTATTTTAGTTCTTAAAAGAAAATCCATTTATACTATAGGATTTGGGCTGTGAAAAATGAGGCCTAAACTATCAATGTAGATTCTTTTTTGGTTGCTGGTAAAATAATGTAAAAGGAAATGTTGTAAATTTCGGATCTTGAAGAGCAAAGAGAGAGAATCATTACAGATGATTTACGTGGTTTGGCATTGTGCCTACAATCATAGGAAGCTCCTCTCTGCTCGTTCTGCCCTGCCCATGAGGCCTCTAGACTAGAGACTAGTGTTACTTCCAATTCAGAATATGAGTCACTATCTCTAACAAGAAAGTAAAGCTTATTTTTATTTTTATTTATTTAAGTATATTAGCTTGTGTTAATTAGGGAAAAATTGATGATTTTTTTTTAAGGCTTTCTTGAGTTTCAGAAAGATGGAAATTTTGAAATTTTGAAACTTGATATAATTTATTTTCAAACGTCAAAATTTGTCCAGGACTGAGTTGGCCTCAAAGTTTGAGCATGTTGTTCTATGAACAGTATTTTGTTATGAAGGAGAACCCTTTTTGTTAACACTTTTGTGACATTTTAAACCTTGGTTGTGATTTATCAATTTAATTTGTTGCTACGATTGCATAGTTGTGATTTCTTTAAGTGTATTTTGTAGCTATGATTTTTTTTTTTTTTTCCATAAGTAAAAATTTTATTAGAAAAGGAAAAGAGAAAGACACATAATAATATGTGTACAAACATTTTCAAAGAATATAACTCACAACTATCATTTTGTAGTTACGGCTGCGAGTAGAACAACTTACAAGTCTGGAAAAGTCAGGACCTGCTCGGCGTTTAAAAGTCAAGGTATCTGTCTTCTGTATTGTACTATTTTTGTGTTTTGTTATTGCATTGTGCCTGATTGCATTACTGACTCACAAACTAATTTCCGTGGCTGCAGGATATGAGTGCAGAGGTTGTAGATAGCAATCCTTATAGTAGGCTAATGGCTCTTCAGAGGATGGGAATTGTAGAGAACTATGAAAGAATACGAGAGTTCTCTGTCGCCATAGTTGTATGTACTTAAGTCTCCTCTTTAATTTTTTTTTTCTTTTGTTGCTATAGAATGAATGTCTATTGACTAGAATACACCTTTTTATGATATACATATGTTTGCACATGTGAATCAATTTGTGTGTATTTCCTAGGGAATAATTTTAGGCGTTATTTGGTTATTTAAAAAAATAATTGAGAATTGGGATTTTGAAAACCCAAAAACCCACCATTACTTATGTTGGTTCAACTTAATACTGTTGGATTTTCTTGATCTACTTTACTGACTTACACCAAAAGAAAGGAAAGTTGCAAATCCTGTATGTATTTTTTCTGTTAGTATTTAAAACTGAATCCTCAAATTGTTATTGCAAAACACTCATACTTTTGCAGCAAAAGTATGAGGTACTTAATAGAACTAGTCTTTGGGATGTTTTGAATGATAGATAGTGGCTTGCTTCTCTGTATTTGGGATGCCACTTTCTTAGAATTATGTGTGACATCAACAACAACAACAAAGCCTGTCCCAAAATTTAGGGTCGGCTATGGATTCTTGACAGATTTGGTTGGGTCGGCCACAGATTTCTGTGTGACTTAAAAAGTCCTATTTCATTCAGATTTTTTTATGAATAAAGCATACTAATATTCCATTAGAATATTAGGAGCCCAACCTAACCGTGTGGTATTGTTATTTGGGTGTAAAATTTAATATGGAGGTTATTTTCTAGCATGCATGTATATGAACTCAATCTAAATTACTGATTTCATTTACCCTCATTTAGTAATAGCAGTGTGGCCCTCTTGGAGATATTTTTTTCTTGTTATTTACTCTCATTGGCGGAAAGCTTTAGAGTGGCAACAACAAGCCTATGTCTGGTTCAGTCAAGTTGTTCCTGGGCCTCTTTCAGGAGTTCTCCAACTTGTATTCTTATTTAAAATATGTAATATGTACATACCTTACAATAATCAAGACATTTAGTAGGGTTGCTCTGATTTTCTTTTATTTGTCATTCTCTTGAGGTCACAGGGAATAGGTGGTGTAGGCAGTGTTGCAGCTGAGATGCTGACAAGGTGTGGAATAGGTCGCCTTTTGTTATATGATTATGACAAAGTGGAGTTAGCAAACATGAATAGGTTATTCTTTCGTCCAGAACAGGTATTTGTCCGCATAATTCTCATTATTGATTCCATGTTTTAAAATTTTATCATAGATTTTCTTCTTTTGGAAATTTTATGGTTTGAAAGTTAAGTGGCAATGATTTTAGATAATGGCATATACCGTCCCTCTTTATTAACTGTTGCGAAGATGCTGCTTCAGTCTTCCTATTTGTTATACAGCTCAGGAATAATTATATTTCTCTAGCATAAGAAAGTTCTTAGTAAATGAGCATTTAATCCTGCTAATAATGGATGTAATGCAATTTGTCTTTTCAGGTTAATATGACAAAGACAGATGCTGCTGTACAGACCCTCTCAGACATAAATCCTGATGTTGTCCTTGAGGTAAACACTTCACAGGATTTAGTTGCCTTATGATTTGATTACATATGTGAAGTTGTTATCTAGAATTCTCTATCTGCATTTTTTGAGGAATTGGTCTTTCTTTTCTTTTTTTTGCTAGCATGTGATCCTTGAATTAACCTATGGACTTGACTATCTACTTACAAATAGGCCATCCTTAATCTGTCTAGTTTATAGAACCCCATAATTAAGGTTTTATTATGAACTCATGGGTGCATATGTAAGTTACATATGCACCTGGTGGATCGTAAACCTATGACTTTACCCTCCACCTTGCTCTTATAAAGTGTGGATGTCTCATTTGAGTTAGAGCTCATTGACTTCATCGTGACTCATGGCGTGGAACTCATCTATTATCAACATAGGACAAAACCAAAACAGATGCAACAACAACATTAACAAATAGAAAAATAAAATATAAGGAATTAGCACCTAGGTTACACATGCTTGTTGACTGGGGACTGAACAATCAAACTTTAAGCAGCTCTTAATTTTTAATTCCAAGTCTATATCCCAAATTATAGTCTGACTTTATGAGTCAGCCATGTCCATGTCTGTGTTAAATCGAATAAATAGCAGTTCTTGTCATATTTTACAGTTAAAAAAGCTCCTTGTTTAGGAGCCTGCAAAACCAAGAAATATGATTTAACATAAACATGCCACTTTTCTAACCCACTGCCTTGTTATGTGGTCTTTAATTGCTCATGTTCACTATATTTATTTCATTTACAACTTCTTTATTGTTACATGATACAAAGTAATAGAACTTAGTGAATAGACTAGATCAAATTTTGGAGAAGTGAAGAGATGCAATTACATTTATATATTTATGGTTACTCTTGTAGTTTGGCATGGTTAAATCTCATTAATGTGTTTATTAGTGTTTCGCTTATGCTGATCAGTACATCCTTTGTTTAGAGCTATACAATGAACATCACCACAGTGCAAGGTTTTGAAACGTTTGTGTCAAGTTTGAAAAACAAGTCATTTCGCCCAAATAAAGAAGGAAGCGGAGTTGATCTGGTCTTAAGCTGTGTGGATAATTATGAAGCAAGGATGGCTGTTAATCAGGTAATCAGACTTTAACATAGTTTCCTGTTATTGTTTGAAATTCATTGTTTCTCTCTCTCAATTTCGTATCTAAATTTATAAATGGTTATACAGGCTTGCAATGAAATGAATCAGACATGGATGGAGTCAGGTAAGCATAAGAGTTCCTCTTTTTAATTTTTCCTTAGTGGCGAGCAGAACCCTTGAACTATATATTTATCAGTACATGCATATGTTTTAACGCGAAAAGTTTTGATATGGGTCTATGTTATGCTTACATTTCAATTCTCTCTAGCTGGCATTTTCCCCTGGTGTAAATTTTATATGGTTGACAATTTGCTTGCCTGTGCCATTCATTGTCTAGTTCTGAACAAATTCAATATCTGGATACTTACATGTGTATAGTATCAAAAGGTGTGTACTATGTATTATACATGTAGACAAGCTTACCCACATCTATTAGATGTAAAAACTGTGTATTGACATCATCAGCCATATTGAGTGGGGTGCATTTTAAAACCAAGATCTATGCGCTATTGCAAGATTGCAAGTTTTGTATGTTTAGATGCACATTGATGTACTTTATAAGGAAATTTAAGATGTACATTTGTGTAGGTGTATCCGAGGATGCTGTTTCAGGTCATATTCAGTTGTTGATACCTGGAGAAACAGCCTGTTTTGCATGTGCACCTCCTTTGGTATGTTCTTTCATTTATGTAAATTTGGATGAGAGTGCACGATTCTCAATTTTCTATCTATGATGTTGTTATGTAAAGTATTCCCATTTGAATGCATATTTGTATATTTCTAATGATGGTTTTATATAGTAGGTGGCTTTGACATTAAAGGATTATATTCTTGATTCTTTATAAACATCTTCCTTTGTCTTACCTTTCGATATAAAAAAAATTAGTTTCTTCTATGAACGAACACTTTTATAATGGAAGTGTGAAGGGATTTGTGCTTTCCCTTTTTGTGGTTTAGGTTGTGGCATCTGGAATAGATGAACGGACACTGAAGCGTGAAGGTGTTTGTGCTGCATCTTTACCTACCACCATGGTAAAGTTTTTCTTTCCCACTATTTACCTATCAAAAGAGAATAAAATTCTTTTCTCACATTCTTTCAACTGCTCTTCTTGGGTATTTATTTCCCCTGTACTTCTTCAAGTAGAGATATCTTGTAATTTTTTAGTGGTTGACTGAGTTGTAAATATATTCTGCACTGTAGCGTGCTTTGCGTATGTAACTGTTGTTACTGCTATATTTCCTTACTCAGCATGTTTTATTTGGTTTTGTAGGGAGTTGTTGCTGGGCTTCTTGTCCAGAACACACTTAAATTCTTGCTAAATTTTGGACAGGTTTCCCCATACTTGGTAAGTCTTTATATTTGCTCTCTCTCATACACACACACATACTCATAGGCATGTGATGTTGACTTGCATAGCTGAGGCAAGCTACTCTAGGTTAAGGTCACTGCCTACTTTTGTTGGAAATCAACAGCGATATACTGATCTCCTGCCTTGGTTTTGCTTTCCTCCAGGGATATAATTCTCTTAAAGACTATTTCCCAACCATGGAAATGAAGCCAAACCCTCAGTGTTCAAATGTAGCTTGTCTAGAACGACAGGTGATAAGATTAATTTCTAGCCTTGGTTCACCAAAGTTCATCTCGTGAAATATACCAATGTCAGGTTATTAGCTTCCCTTCTGAGGAAATGATATGTTCTGTGCAGCAAGAGTACATTGTTGCAAAGCCAGCTAGGGATGCTGCACTTAAAGCAAAGATGGAAGCTGAAGCTTTGTTGGTTCCAGAATTCCCACTTCATGCTGACAATGAATGGAGCATAAGGTGCTTCTCTTGAAATTTGTTTCTATTTGGTCTTAGTTATGTGTGAAAAAAGTTTAATAGTGCTTAAATGAGGAAAAAAAAGAAGAGGGTTACTGGGTTACATGGATTTTAAAGGAAAAGTTTGATGCCTTAAATGTAACTGTCAAGTTTCAACTCTTGATACTGACTATACTTGCCATCAAAGCATAGTTGTAATTATTATCAGATGTCACGCATTAATAATGCCGAATTGCTGATTCCCTTTGTGAAGCATATATTGAGTACCACGTCTTTTTGAGTCTTAGCAGTCAAAGTTATTTGAAATCTTTTCTCTGTTGATTTTTCAGTGTCGTTGATGATAGTGGGCTGGATAGCATGGATGCAACCAGTTCTGGTAATTTATCATTTTACGCTTTAACTTATTTAGATAGCCTTGTGGTACAAATTTGCTTAAGTTGCTATTGAATATGGATTACATTAGTTCTTAACAAAGTTCTTGTTCAATGTGAATCAAGCTCCCACATAGATGACCCTTTCTATTCTGATTACATTCACTGATTGTTTGAGGGGCTGTGTTCTGCATCTATGTCAGGAAAGCAGGCACCAAAATGGCATTGCTTTGCTTCACAGATTGTGTATTTGCAATTCACTAAATTGCTAAACACTCTTCACATGTTGGTCATTTGCTTTAAGAGTCTTTGTCCTTTCTGTGGGATTCCAGTACCTTATGTAGTATATATCTTGCTATGCTTCTACCATTTTATTTCGCTTCTCTGCTCATCATAGTTTATTTAATTCTATTTAGCTATTCTTTCATTTACAGACATGGAAAAGAGAGCCACCCCAGGTGGGAGTTTAAAAGATCATATGCCTAGAAATTGTAACAGGATTTAGATATTTATGTCATGCTAGCAGCCAACTAAAGCATGCTTGTTTGTTTATGTCAATTATTTTCTCTGACACGGCCTTTCACTTTAGATACTCTCCCGGAAGGTCTTGTCCGAGAGCTCCCAAGTGCGGACAAGTCTCAAGAACTGCCGACTTCTGAAGCTCCACTTATGTCTAATGATGACTTAGAAGATCTTAGGAGGCAACTTGAAGCTCTCAATTCTTGATACCCCCAACAGTTCCCCACCCACCATGCTAATTTCTTTACCAAGTTAAAGATATTTATTGACTCCATTTTTGTAACATGATTTGTGATTTTTTTTTTTGCCTTTCCTTTGGAGTGAGGGGGTTGTTTGGGGTTACTTCCTCTCCTTTTGGGAATTCATCTGTACAAGTTTAGATGTTATACATCTTCAAATGAAGCACCAGATCCTTTGAATTAAGAAACAGGATAGAGACTTTAACATGATAAATGGGTTTCCCTTTTGCACTACTGCAGTGGATTCTGTTTTTCCTCTCCTTTTGGAGGGGAGGGTGGGGGAAGGCGAAGAGTGTAAAGACAACGAGAGTAGCGGATGATAAATTGAGTGCAGCACTGTATTATTCGGCAAAAAGGAAAAAAAAAATGCAGCACTATTTATTTCTGCATTAGGCTATTATAGTTCCATCAACTTTACCAAAGATAAAAAACTGGCTTCATTCTGTGACTGCAGGTCGCCCAATAATCCCATGCCAATGATAACCCTTCCTGTTTGTTTAGAATATATATATATATATATATATATATATATATATAGACACACAAAAGGTTTTTGGCTATTTTGAAAATCGTTTGTTTACAAGATATGAATAAGTATTTTGATGTCCTCTCTATTTGCTACTACAACTCCTACGCAGTCATTATGTTTCAAGATAGTACTTATTGAACACAGGATATGCAAGAAATCCACAATAATAATAATCAGAACAATTGAAAACGAGGAGCTAATATGATACAATATTGCTTCAGTGAGCAACAAACTTAAATGTTCAGTTTACTAAGAACATGCAATACAAGTAACATCGGGCTTGATCGGAAATGTGAAATCTAGGGCTCCTCAAACTTGATTAAAATTTGATTCATATGTGGCTGATGTTTCCTTACCTGCAATTTACAGAGAAGTCTCGTATTAAAATGTTAGATGGAAAAGTTTATACCATATATACCATATAGACATTGCACACATGCATATCCAGCGCACGGCACTTTTTACCATAAAAGACTTGAGAGTTAACTAAAGATTAAGGTAGGAGCCAACTTTTGCAATAATCAACAAAATTGAATCAATGAGGGAACAAGCGCAGTCCTTGTCTTTTCAAGTATTCAAATTCAGAGTTTGGAAAGATCTATACAAGGAAAGAAGAAGGCTTACTTTTACACCAGCCATTGATAGTAGTTTGTGAGATGCAATATATGCAATGTTGGAATCACCTAACCTCTTCTCTACAAAATATATAACTTCAGACACACCTGACTGCAAGAAAGAAGATGAATTAGATTTATTAAGCAGCTAACTACGAAAATTATGAGCAGATGAGAAGGAAACAATTGCACAAAGTCAATAAGTTGGGATAGATCCTGATAATTATGAAGCATCACCTAGAAGGCTACATACCAGTAATAGGTTGTTACTAATTCAGGATACAGTCTAAGGATCCTATCAAAAACTCCAATAGGACTCTACAAACAGCGAAGGCAGTTTCCGGATTCAAAATATTACACTGCAATAGCCAATATGAAAGGCATTTTGACTTTGTCCCATTACTAGTAACTTTAAATATCACTCTTCTTATCAGGTGAGTATGTTGAAATGGTCAACTGTTGTTGATTATGTGAGACTTGTGAGTTGCTAACCTGATGCTGTCGATAATAGATTTTATCTAAATTTGTTGTGGTCTCACCAGTCTGGATTTCAGGTTGAGTGCAATTGCTATTATTTGAGTAAATAGTGCACTTCAAAGGCTCTTGTGATTTATTTAATAGGACTTAATCCCATAGTTTGTATCATGTCTTGCAGATAAGGTACAACCTGTGCATAAACTAGGTGAGAGAATGGAAAAGTTCATGCTTTAGCAATAAGGGGTGTTTAGTTAGACCTAAACTTCAGTTCCCTGACAAGAAAAGGAATGAACACAGCTTTCTCCCAGCAAGCCCCTTAACCATGGATCAAATTCTTGAGGGAAATATTAGCATTACTGAATGAGGGAATTTAAAACCTCAAATAGTTATACTTATTATACCTTTGTATATAGAGAAAGAGGACATAAAAACCATACCTGAATGATTATTTTGGCACATTCATTGCAAGGGAACATGGTCACATAAAGCCTCTGCAAAGACAAAAATTAAGGGGCCACTTTCACTAAACTACTAGGATCATTGGGGGGGAAGAAAAAAAAGCAAGTATCATTGCCAATTACTTACATTTTTTAAGATATTTACATGAGAATGAGAGAGATGATGAAAAAAAGAAGAATTCAAAGAAATTAATAGAGGGGACAATGAGTGAAACTAAAATATGAAATGCCTGAAACAAACCTGCCCAGCGACAGAAGCGTGATTTGTGTTTAGGATAGCATTGACTTCAGCATGACAAACATAACTGCGACAGACAATTTAAGGGGCAGAAAATAAATCCAAGATATAGAATAACTTGGTAAAGATTTCAACTTAGTACCAAGCATTTGCTGATACAATACTTACGGATACTTTGTCTCTAAAGGATCCCCGCTTTTGGATTTCTGGAACACAAGAGGGCAGATTTTACTACTAGCTACTACTTGACAATAAGAGGAATTTATTCATTATAAAATGCTAACCTTTGCCCAAGGAAGCTTGTCATCAGAACAGCCTCTAGGAAATCCATTATAGCCAATTCCTGAACAAAGAACAAAGAACACACAACACAACCCTCATTCAACATGCTGTACATGACTTTCACTGCAATTTTCAAACTCACAAATAGCAGAACCCATATGACAAAATGGATAGTGTGATGGTTTACCAAAGGTTTATATCATTCACTACAATCATTGCTTCGTGTTTTTAAAATGATCCCGCTTTTTTTTTTTTTACTCTTTTTCTTTTGGGACCTTTTAGAAGGCTCTCATTCATAGCAAATGTAAACAAGGCACACCATTTTAGATCAGATCTTACACTCAAATACTTCAAATGACATCTTAAACAACTTACCAAGAATTATACCATTTTGACTCACTAAGCATGCACCAACCTGGATCACCAAATAAATAATCTCATATTAGACCAAGTAAACTACCAAAACACCCGCATCAGATGCAAAATCATGCATTTCAATTCAAAACATAATAAAATTTTAGGAGTAAATTAGAAAGTGGCACTTAGCCCCCTGATGTTACCACTTTTATTTTATTTTTTCTGATCTTTCTTATCATATAACCAGCCTGATTAGTATGTTATTTTAATAAAAATAAATTTAAACAATACATATATTTTAACTCAATTCATAATGGCAACTAAATGCTCGATCGAGGTATTTGACTATTTGTTATACAAATCAATACCTTAAGTGGGTTTTTGATATTTCCCTGAACCCTCAAGCGAGGTTAGTGTAATTTACTCAAATTTCTCCTCCAGTACTTTATTTGTTTCACAAAATTGAATAAAGATAATTAATTTACTATACTCTTTTTAATTACAAAATAAGCACAGAGCTAATAAAAGATATAAATGTATGACCTGCCTGTTAGGGTCTTTGGATCTTTCAGCTGATAAAAACGCAATTGCCATAAAATAATCATCCCATGACAAATATCTGAACCCAACAAATTCAAACCCACACAAAGAAACAAAAATTAGCCAATACCCAAAACAATGAATAAGTAATTACTAAAAATAAAAACTGACTCTTTGCGTTTGGAGGGATCATATGGATTGGGAGGAGAGCAATTGGCGGAAACGACGCCGTTGTGAGTTTTGGGAAAGTGCTTCTTTTTAGGGTTTAGGAAGAAACGGAGAGCAAAGGCAGAGGCTAAAGCGCCGAACACGGTGGCCGTAGAGACCAGAGCGAGCTCCCGAGAGTTCATTGAATAGTAGAAGATTTTGTTTTGGGAGGTCAATTTTTGCCGAGAAAATTTTTGCTTTAGGTTGAGCTTTCTGCTTCTGTGTTTGGCTTCTAAGAAAAAGTAGCGGGAAAACAAAATGGAAAACGCGCGCCAATAAACCCTAAAGTTAAATAATTTTTTTATGATTTAAATTTTGGAAGGAAAATAGAAAAAAAGGGGAAAGTGTGGAGAGTGGGATTTGAACCCACGCCCTTTCGGACCAGAACCTTAATCTGGCGCCTTAGACCAACTCGGCCATCTCCACGAGGTTGGCGGGTTTTTTCAAAACCAATTATGTCTATGTCTGAATATTATAAACCATAACATTTTTATGATTGAGTGGTGCAGAAAAAATTGTGTCTCTGTGAAAGTTATAGGCAGCTAACTATAAAAAAATATTTTGTATCAAATAATACCGTATCAAATCCCAATAAATGAGAGGCATGCATGTAAAAATAACTACCCACTAACATATGTCTTTCCTTTGTTAATGAGTTATTTATTTTTTGCTGACATGTCTTATACTTATTGGATTTTGATATCGCTAACATGGTATCATTTGATACTAAATATCTTCTTCTTAACTACAGTTTGCCACGTAAAATAATTGTGGTAAAAGTTTATATATATATATACTAGTAGTCTGTTTGGAATCTGCTTATTTTACTGAAACTGAATTTTTTTTGTTTAAAGTACTGTAGATAAAAATAAAAGTTAGCTAAAATAGTATAGTGAGACCCATAAATAGTACCAAAAAGTACAATGAGACCTATGAATAGTAGCAAAAATAAGCTGAATAGTAAAATAAGATGGTAAAAATAATTTTTGCCAAACACACACTAAGGGTTTGTTTGGGATCCATTTATTTTGCTGAAACTGAAATTTTTTTTATTGAAAGTATTGTAGATAGAGGTAAAAGTTAGTTGAAATAGTATAGTGAGACTCATGAATGAATAATGCCAAAAAATGTAATAGAAGCATGAATAGTAGAAAAAATAAGCTAAATAGAAGTAAAAATAAGTTGAATAGTAAAATAAGTTGACAAAATTAATCATGTCAAACAGATACTATAATTATTCTAAAATAAATCGTGACATATCTTTATAGAGAAATGTTACATCACAAAACTTTTAACAAATCATATGTGATAAGTTGTTATTAGTTCTAATTTGAACTTATAACTGATAACAACCTATCACTAAAAATTTGTCATGAAAGTTTTGTGAAATAAAAATATTGTGAATGTAGTATTTCTCATATTTATATGAACAAAGTTTGGCTACAAAGTATAAACTTGGTTGTAGCTTAACACTCTTTTTGTTTTAGCCATAATGTTTTCTATAAAATTAGTAATTTTTCAAAAATTATTTTCTATAAAACTCTCTCATTTTCGTAGGTTTAATAACAACCTTAAATGAGTTGAAAAACAATCTATTGGATTACACTTTCTTCTTATATCATTCATGCTTCAAAATTTCCGATGATCAAAGATTAATAATTATGTCATCTATCAGTTGTTTAAATCAGAAGTTTTTGTAGTCGTAAATTATGCATAAAAAATAAGTTTATAGATCATGTAGTAAATAGCATCTAATTGACACAAAATTTGACATGTGTGTTAAGAACGTAAAAAAACATACAATCCAACGGTTAGATTTTTAAAATATGTAGCAATATTAATTTTTTTAAAGGAAGTTATAGCCTTAGACTACAACTAAGTTTGTAGCAAAATTTTGTCTTTTGTATATTGTGGGGGGTGAAAGCCCAACCTAATGTATTGGGCCTAGGGCCCTATTTGAAGACTACTGTGTGTCCGAAGAGAGGAAAATATTTGAGAAGGAGACCATGTGGAAGAAACATACCTGGAGACGAACGAGGGGTGTATTCCGAAGAGAGCATCAATGGTCCGAAGAGGTCATTCTCCTCGAATATAAAGAGTTTTGGTCAAGCAGATACCTGAGAGGTTCAAGTGATCTTCCTAACAATTCTAATGATAAGGATGGACTTCAAGCATGCATGGAGATGATAGGAACGGAGAAATATCTAGAAGACAAACTTCAACCACCACATTAAATGCATTGCAGCTGCTTTTCTAACCGCATTAATGTGGAGAAGACCCTTGAACAGTATAATCTCAACTACCACCACTCCCAGAGGATTAAAGAAGATACCTAATGGGACATGCACTCAAGTGGATTCTTAGATGAAGAACAAGTGGACGATAAAGATGAGGAGAGAGGATGCTATATAAAGGGAAGAGGCCTCTGATAATAGGGATCGGAACAAAAAAGAAAGGGAAAGAGAAAATAACTTTACTGTAACTCTAAGAGTTGTAATCAACTTTCATTCAATAAAACATCTCTTCGGACGTTCATTGATTCAGCTTTTCAAGCATGATTTCGTGTTAATTCATCCTTAAATACCATAGTTTATCACTGTTTAATTCAAAACCAGCCTAGCTCTTTCACCCACTCTCTACAAATTCATTGTTTTGGGTTCATTAGGCTCATAATCCAAACCTCTTGGGCTTGAGCTGCAAATCATAACTCTACATATATTATTATATTTTGTTTCTTATAGTGATTCTGAAAAAAGAGAAAAAAAAAATAGGTTTGTGTATTAACACTAGTCACATATTACTTACTGTAGACACTCGATTTTATACTCATAATTTAATCTTGAAAGATGGCCAGAATGGCCATTCATATACCCAAAATTTAGAGTTGTATTACATGCATTAATTCATTCATTGCATATCATAAAAATTATCTTGAGATTTTAATGGTCGCAACGGTATGCCCGATTCCCAAATCGGATTGTCGGATTAAAAGATATCACATGATCAAGTTTTTGCGGTTTGCATGCATTTTGTTTAGGTGGAACCTACCACGAATGATTAATTTAAATTAATTCTGATTGGTTAAACAATTAAAATTCTAAAAAAAAATTTGTGATTAGTTGTTAGTTAGTGTCAAAAATAAGTCTGCTTGCATGAGAATAAAGTGAATAATCAAATAACAAAGAAGTTGTGGATAATTAAGTCTTTTTTAGAATAATTATTACTTTAAAGACCCAAATATTAAGAAAAAGGGATTAATTTTTAGAACACAAATTAAAAACGCGTCTAGTAGATTAGTGTTTTGTCTTTAATTTTGGTAGATTGTAACTAGGATCAAAACTTTGTATTTTTTGCATAGATTGTAATTAGGACCAAACCCTTGTTAGGTTAAGCTACCAAAATTGTACTCTTTTTTTTATCAATGACATTTGATGTATTTTGGACATGTAATTTTACTTTATTTTTTTTCTTATTTTTTTCTATAAAAAAAAAAAAAAAAAAAAGTGGCGACTCCACACAATTACCCAAAAGAGAGGTGCCCTAAGCACCCAAATCTCTTTTTTGAGAGCAGTGGCGGCTCTAGTAATTTTGTTTAGGGTGGTCATTAAGAAACTTAAATTAAAAAATAAATAAATAAAAAGAGAACTTGAATATATCAAGTTGTAGGGACTAGGTTTGAGCACTTCTACTGTTGAGTGAGCGGACTCAAGCCCAGCTAGCCCTACAATTGGCGCCGTCTGTAGGAAGAACTCGTGTATTAGTAAGGGCAACGTCCAAGCATGGCAGGATCGGGCCTTCATCAAGCAGGCTCCCATCAGCCTGAACAGGTCAAATCCCAGCATCAGGGTAACTTTGCCAACCCTGAGCGCGATTGAAATGAAGAGAATGAAAGATTTCAAGAGGGAAGTATGCACACCACTCAAACCAGCAGAAGTTACTCGCGTGGGGACAGTCATGCGCCCCAGAGACAAAACAACAACTGGGCCACCTAGCCAAAGGAGGTTAGGAGCCGCGTGACCTAGGGGGTAGAACGATGAGCAAGTCATGCAGCGAGAGATAGATGACTTGAAGAGGAGGCTGCGCCATGCACAACGAAGGCGACCTCGACCTAGCCCCGACCTGCCCTCTGACGATGAAAGCGACGATGACTATAGACAAAGGTCAAGAACTCCTCCAAGCGAGACCTTCTCTCATGAAGAAGAGTACTACTGGGAGCGTAAACGTAAGAGCCCATCTCCTAGGGGCTTAGGATACAATGCCATGAGCAGGGCATTGGATCAACTATCCAAGTCGCCTTTCATGCGCCACATAGAAGGGGCTACCCTTCCTCGGCGGTTCCAGCAACTAACCTTCTCCATTTATAATGGCAAAACGGACCCCGTGGAGCATGTGAGCTAGTTTAACCAAAGGATGATTGTCCACTCTAAAAACGAGGTATTGATGTGCAAGGTTTTCCCCTCTAGCTTGGGTCCAATGGCGATGAAGTGGTTCAATGGCTTGAAGACGAATTCTATAGATTCGTATAGACAGCTGACCTAGGCCTTTGGCTCTCGCTTTGTTACGAACAGTATAACCCCGTGGCCCTTAAGCACGCTACTGTCTTTGTCCATGCATGATGGAGAGACTTTAAAGGCCTACTTAGGCTGATATTGGGAGATGTACAATGAACTGGAGGGCAATTTTGATAAGGTGGCCATCAGTACCTTCAAAAATGGTCTCTCGACTGGACACGGCCTAAGGAAGTCTCTGACTGGCAAGCCTGCCACCAGTATGCGCCAACTGATGGATCGAATCGACAAGTATAAACGAGTGGAGGAAGACCAGCTGCAGGGCAGAGGAAAGGAGAAGGCTATCCCTTAAGAGAGGAAGGATTTCAAGCCGGACCGATACAACAACACCCGCCCGATGAGGGACTTCACGGGGCAATCTAGAGCAACCGACATGCAGGCATTCCATGCCGTATTCCGAGAGGTGGTGCACAGGGTGTTGGCGAAAATTGAGAGCGAGCCATACTTTAGGTGGCCGAATAAGATGGTGGGGGAAGGAGGAGGAGAAATTAGAAACATAGAACACGACAACAACCTGTAACAAGGGAGAGACCTTTGTATTCAATCACTAAAGAAATAATAAGAACCTTAAGCTCCCAAGAGGAGAGCCGAGAAACATCGTTGCACATTCGAATTCACATCCATGCTATTCGTCCCGCATGCAACCATGCCTAGCTTCTGTATCCCTTGCTAGGGCCTAGTTCTTGAACCCATTCTCTACAAATTTATTGTATTGGGCTAGCTGAACTTGAGTATGCTTACTCAACAGTAGAAGTGCTCAAACCTAGTCCCTACACAAGTTATAGACAAAAAAAAAATAAAAAATACATGAATATTTACAATTTCCTTCTACAAGTTTTCAAATTTTGAATTGTTACACAATAATTCATTACGAGAATTTATTGCCAATATGGATAGCTATAACCAATTTATTTTGTTGAGTTTGTCTAAATTTTTATTTTTATGCAGTTAATATTATATATTTGTAATTGTTTTTATAAAAATATTTTAAACTAAATGACTAAACTCAACTCATTGGCTCTATATTAATTATTGACATATATAACCACACTCATTCATACATAAAATAATTCACTACATGTGCTACTTAACCAATCAAATACTTGAATAATCACTAACTTTGCAATTTTTTTCTTCAATTTTTCTAACTTTATGACAAAAAATTATTATACCATGATAACTATACACACACATATAACAAATCTTCTCTATTTTCTAATTATTAAATTATATAAAGTTATATTATAAGGTCCGTTTGAATATAACTTATTTTATTGAAATTGAAAATACTGTAGCAAAATAATTTTTAAATGTGTAAATAGTGTCATATGACCTATTTTTAATGAAAAAATTGCATGAAGTTTGTGAGACCCGTGCACTGTTCACGGAAGAAAGGTCAAAACATGCGGCTGATTAAAAAAGAAGAAGGAAGGAAATGTGAACATGGACACAGAATAAGTGTATCCAAACGGATACTATATTTATATTGTACACACAAACATCCACGTACATGTCATTATTCATACAAATGACATTATAAAAAAAAAGTAATGCACACAATTAATATTAGACACACTCATACACATATAATAAAAAATTTATAATAAATAGTGATACTTACAATTCACAAACACTTACTATTACTTTAAAGTTAAAAATACTTGTACTAAGGGTGCAAAAAATTTTAGTCAGGGTATGCGAAAATATTTTTAAGAAAAAATTAATATATTAAATTTAAAAAATTAAATATTTATATAAATATATAAATAAATAAATAAATATATATATATATATTTGAAGTCAGGGGGTTCAAAAGAGTACCGTCGCCCCTGTTTGAGAGCACCTCCTTTTCGCGGTCTCTCACACTTATCACGTCTTAATAAAGTATTAATCACATTTGGTGTTATATACTAATTGTTAGGCACTAAACACATGCCATTGTGATGTCCCATTCACTCTTTTAAACTCCTTTTGTCGCACTAATGCAGCTGTATGTCCTTAGTCCTAACTCCTAACCTTTTTTTTTGTTTAACAGGCCCACATATATATAATAAATTATGGAAAAAGTGATAATCATCAACACATGCAAAAAATGCACTGACTTGTCTATTAAAATCCTCTAAACAGTTCTTACTCTCTTCTTTTTTTTTTTTTTTTTTTTAGAATACTAAATATTTTTAATATACACACAGGAAGATGAGAGAAGTTCTTAAAAAAACTTACAGTGGTATATATCCAAAACAGTTCTTATTCTGAATCTAAGCAATATCTATTAAATCCATCTAATAGTTACATGATAAGCTAATTACTAATTTAAAACTAATTTTTAATTTGATTAGCCAATTGACATATCCTTTGGATGCATAATCATAATAGCAACAAGCACCAAAATACAACAAAGTGTTAACTAGGAGAAAAGCCCCAAAATCGAGCAAAAGACAATTTATTGCCTATTCCACCAACCAATATCACTAACAAGGATAGTCAAAATAAATTTCACTTACAAACCCTCCAAGCTATATAAATGAAAATGTATTTGAGCTCTTTGCTCCTACTTGCAACTAAATGCACCGATCTTTTCTCCTTGCTAATTACTAGTTTCGCAAATTGAGCCACCAATCACTAGACCAAGTCTCCTTAGACACTTTAAGACATCTTGAAGAATTAGGGATTGCTCCAATGTTTCTCAACACCAAACAGCAACAAAAAACAGTCAAGGTTTTTGTGTGTGTAAGGTTTTAATATCCTCCCAAAGGATTTGGAAAATTGGTGAGAGTGAAGGTAGAGAGAAAAAATGAGTTTTTGCTCTAGAATGAAGGGTTGCTCTCTAACTCTTCAATATGAGACTTGGGTGCAGAATCTCAAGGATTTGAGCGTTAAATAAGAGGGCTAAGTATATGGGTATAAAAGAGAGTGAATTTAACAAATTTCTCTCAGGTTTGCAATCTTGCTAGACCAAGAGATGGGCGAGTATCGTGTGAGATTGCAGGTTAAATATTTTTCAAAAATTGTACTTTGCCTGACATGCAAATTTCACTGGATCGAGATTTTCACTACAACTTTAACTTTAGTTCTTGACCTCTCAACCAAGTACAATGTAACCCACAAATGTGCAAATTACAATGAAAATACTAACAAGAAAAAAAAAATGAAAATTTGACACAAAATATGCTAACATTAAGGTCCTAACAATAAGAAACTTGATATTTCGATAAGTAAGCAACGTTTAAGAGCATTCATAATGGTGAAGGTAAAATTTTTAGTTTTTAGCATCTCAAAAACTCACTTTATCTATTTTATAACTCACCCTACATCAATTCTCTTATTTTTCACATCTAAGCGAAACACTATTCATTTATTTATTAATTTCTTTCTCACTTTCTCTCTGCCACAAAACCCCCCACAAGCCCACCCATAGAGCTGGCCACAAAAACCCAACAAACCCACACAAACTCAACAACACTAGCCACCGGCACCACTATCACTATGCACAAAACGACATTAAACCCAACAACCCACAACCGGCCACAAAACCCATCATCACTGAAAAAGAGAGCGGAGAGAGAAAAAAAGATTTCAGTATGAGAAGAAGAAGAAGAGAGACAATAAAAAAGAAAAAGAGAGAGAGAGAGAAACGGCTAGAGCTAAAGAGACAGAGAGAGAGAAATAGAAAATGAGAGAGAATTAGAATAAAATATTATTTTTTATTAATTTTGTAGTTACAGTAAGCTGTCATTTTTAATAGTTTATTGTAGCTTGGGTGTTAAAATTTTTAGTTTTAGCACCATCAATGCAGCATGCATTTTGTTGTTTGTAGTGCTAAAAATAGTATTTTTAGCAATTTAAGAGCATCATTGTGAATGCTCTAAATAATTGAATAGCACATCAAATTATTAAAATTATCTAAGTAATCCTGGTTTTGTATATTTTACATGGGATTGGGATGCATAGGTAGATCCCAATTATATATTTTGTGATCCTAGGACGTTATGAATTGTGATCATCTCATGTACATCACAATCTACATTGCTGAAGAGTAATACTAAATGAGAATAACTCATCAAGACACTTCAAAACATCTTTGATATGATTTTTTTTATCATCTTAGGAAAAATACAAAATTCTTAGAAGACATGTTTTTGATGAAAGTAATAATGATTCTCACAGGGGCGGTGCCAGAGGGGGGCACCTCACCACCCCCCCCCCCACCCCCCCCCCCCCAAGCTCCTTCCAAAAAAGTCCTCATATTTTTCTATAAAGCAAACCATACCCCAGCATGGAATAAATAAATAAAATACACATTTTTATTTGAGAGAGTTTAAAAATGCAACAAATTTTCACAACACTCTTATTTTTAGTTGAGATGCATCTCAAAATAGATATATTTTATTTTTATTTTGACTGATAATATACTGATATTTTAATTTATTGTAAAAATATTATGAGATTTTGTGGAATTACTCAAACAACTCTTCCCATTTTAAACAATGAGTCTGACACAAAATAAATGCCACTGCCACCAAACCTTTTTAGACTTTTGACCAATTTGGCAATTCCAATCCTTTTTCTTTTTACTTATCCAAAATTCTTTCCTTTCATTTCAATTTAACCACCTGTAACTCAAACTTTACACAAAATAATAATAATAATAATAATATCTTGTATGACACTAAAGTAGTAAAGCATCCATTATTTATTTCTCCTTCATTTCTTGCATTTTCATAGTTTCAAAATTTGATTTTTATCATAAATTCAGATTTTAAATAATTAGAAGAATAGAGAAAGAAAAGTTGAAAATTATTTTCTCAATTTATTTTGAGGAATCAAATTAAATGTCTAAACTTGATGTATATAGATTAATCTCTTACTTCGATGATTGATCGTCAGGAATGTTTTACAATTGTTTATTTATTTTACAATTATTTAAATTTTAATAGATTTTGTATGACAATTATTGTTGTTTATAATTTTATTATTAATATCGATTAATAATTTAGGCTCTTTTTTATTATTTTTTAATCTTGTCACCCCTAAACTGAAATCCTGATTCCGCTACTGGATTCTCACGAAAAATGAAATGGAAAGAATAAAATAAATGATAATAAGTTTTTTTTTCCCTTATTCCAAAAACTACAACAACAAAAATCATTTTTTACAATTTCATTTATTTTTTTTTTTTTTTTTTGAAGAACGAATAAGATCAGAAAACTCTTCTTCTTTAGCCATATGCAAACGACCTAGAGAGCAATTAAGCTTGGCTAGTTGGCTTTAGCCCACAGATGATCTCCACATTCCACACTCAGTTCTCTCAATCTAGACAACAGGCACTTTCCTTAATGGTCTTCTCTACAAACTATTGCCAACATAGTAGAGGAGCTTCGCACTACTACATGCCTGCATCAAAGTTGAGCTTTACCACACCCAGTGGAGGAGTCCAGATTTTCCCCACTCTTCTATTCATGCAAAACTCCCTCCCAAGCCTCTATATATAGACTTTTAAGATATTCAAGAATGATAGGATCAATTTCCTTAGCTCCCAGATTTGCTTATTTCTCAACATCCATAACATGTAAAATACTAAAACTATGTAGTACAAAAAGTTTACAAACTCACATGGCAATGAATGTGATTAGTGTTGTGGGCTTTAGTTAGCTTAATCAGTAAAGTTTCTTATCGTCGAATAAAATATATAGTGTTCGAATCCCGCTTACACTAAAAATTGATTGATGTTTTAGCTTAATGATAAAGAGTAATTATCATAAAGCGGACGCTATATAAAAAAATAATGTGATCCTATAACCAACATCAATATAATACATATTTTTTGTTAATTACTTTTTAATAGTAGTGTGTTTAAAAATTTATATGGTATTTTCTAATTCTAAACTTATGTTTTAAAATTTGTAGTCTCCCTATAACATATTCCAACGTACGGTTGCATTGCCATTAAGTAGTAAGTTATGTGTAATTGTATCCTTTAGAGATATCGTAAGAAGTTTAGTAGCATTTAAAAGAATGCTGACCCAATGACTAATTGTTGGATTACCTAGAGCTCATTTGGTAATGTTATTCTAATAACGTTCTTTAAGTGTTGTGAAAATATGTGTGAGTAAAAAAGTGTTGTGAAAATACGTGTTGTATTGTTTAAACAATGAAAACTATTGCTCAAACAACGTTACCAAGCAGGCCCCTATTTTGCGAAATTTAAATGATCAATTAGACATTGACTACACAATTTGAGTCATTGTACATATAGAAAGAATATATGTTCAAGTGTTCCTTCTTAACATTGCAAAAGGGGCATCTATCATCCTCAATAAGGATTCGATGCTTTGATCAACTAGTGAATTCAGGGCAACTTTCCAAATAAACAATTTAAAATCTCTAAAATGAATCTTTGAGCTCTATAACTATAAGCCATCCATATGCTCTTTACAGACTGTATTAAAGAGATTGAATAAGATTCACAGCTAATTTAGTCTAGAAAGAAGGATTCACCAATAGTTACTTCAAAAAATAAATATTCTTCCCAAATAATTTGAGTTAAATGAAATTATTCATTCAACCTTTGCTCTGAGTCTGACCAGACCATAGATAGAGGGGACTACTCTTACTCTACTCTCTCTGCGTGTCTTGCTGTCTGCAGAAACAAATCTGATAAAACCTCCCACCACCCACATGATGTGTGACGCAGAAAGGTCTTCCACAAAGGGACCCATTGCTGAACGGTCCAAGCGTCCGTAAGTAACCCCACAAAAAAAAAAAAAAAATACACGAGTAATGTTAGGGACACAGAATTTTCATAACAAAGCAAAGCATAAGCGTTAGTCTATTAATGCCTCTTACCTCAGAATATTAGCATCTTAGACAGTAATTTACTACTGGTTCTTATTTTGGCCCGTTATTTACTTTACTTTTTTAAGTGCTATTAACATCTTGTAGATTAGGTTTTGTTATGAAACTATTGTGGAAACATAACGTGTTTTAACTTTATTTAAAAAAAAAACACAATAATCATGGGAGTCTCACTAGGTGTGTGCCCCTCCCACGTGCCGACCTGCCCTAAGCGTGGGCTGCTCATGAATACAAAAGTGGAAGGCTTTTTTGTACTAGGGGCCGACAACATAGGCCTACCAATAAAGCTTAAAATCCATCTCTAGGGAAAAAGACCCCCCCTTAACCCAAAAACCCTCAACGCACGTGCGACTCTAATTATTACACAACCCATTCGCACACATAACCCTAGAAAAAAAGAAACCCCTAGTAAAAGGAAAAGTCAATTTAATTTTTTAAATAACCAAAAAGGGGAGAAACAAACACTGCACAAGAAGTCAAGAAGGAACACACAAAAAAATAAAGAAGAGAAAAGCTACTCTACTCATAGCCCAATAACGTGATCCGTTATATTTTCCTCATGATTAGGCCTTTTGGCACCTTTTTATATAACGGAATGTCACTCACTGTTTTTCTTATCTTCGAGCTTCAAGATATTCACCAAATAGCCCTTTAAACTTGACTTTATTTGCAGTGAGTTTTGAGCCCATGAATGAACAAGAACAAGGGTGTATTGGTCACTTCCTGGTTTTTGTATGGTTATTAAACCATTTTGCATGGGAACAAATGAACAATGGGTATAATGGTCACTTGGAAAGGTTGACAAGTTGCTCTCTTTTTCCTTTTAATTATTAAGTCCAAGTTGATAAAAAAGTTCTCAAATTTTCCCCTTGTATTTTACTATATTATGATAGATTCAAAGGTGTTTCACTTAGGTTGAGAAACAATAAAAATTAAGTTGCTTGATTACATTATTAAATTCTACTAAATAAAATTATATTATGATTGGTGTATAATAAAAGTAATTGATTAATAGAATCATGTTTTAGTGTTGAGATGATATGGAAATGAAGTTATACCAATTACTACTAGGCACCATAGTAGGTATGCGTCTGGCAACACTTATTTTTGTCAACTTATTTTACTATTTAGCTTATTTTTACTATTATTTATAGGTCTCACTGTATTTTTTAATACTATTCATGGGTCTCACTGTACTATTTTAGTTAACTTTTACCTTTATCTATAGTACTTTTAGCAAAAAAATTTCAGTTTCAGCAAAATAAGCAAATCCCAAATAGACCCTAAGTTGTAAAAAATGGTTGTTTTTTTTAATCTCTAATTATTTTGTGTAGTGATACTAAAGATGTCACAAATTTTATGACATCAACCTTATAAACTGATGTGTCAACTTTTAAATACAAAATAAAAGAGTAAATTATAAAATTTACTAAATAATTAATACAAACTAATATGTCATCTTTACTTACAATACAAAAAATAGTTAAATATTTTATTTATCATGTTGTTAACATAGCACCAATTAAGATAAGTGTAATGTTATTTCATAAGAAAAGTAAAATTGTATAATATAATTAATTTAAATATAGCCAAACAAAAAAGAACCTATTTAGTATATTGGTATGATAACAAAGAGCAATCATGTCATCGATTTCAAATCTTGTCATATCTGAAAAGAAATATATTATTAGTTTATAACAAAAACTATATGATTCACAAAAAGTGATTATAATCCACGAAAAGTGATTTTGCACCGATCACAGTTAAATAGTTTGGTAGATTTACGTACCCAAAAAAAAAAAAAAAAAAATTGTGAATTATTATTTTTTACCTGACATTGCTGTTTGTTTATATATACCACAAGTTTCTGCCACCCCCACTTGAAATTTTAAACCTCTCTCACCCACAAACCTTAGTCATTTCCTCTGTACTTAACCTTTTTGCTTTCAATGGAAGGCAAAGATCAAAAAGAGTTACAGCTACTTCCTACTCCATACTCATCTGTACGATCTTCTTCTTCCTCATCACACATGTCATCTCGTCCGTTTGATCCTTCTTCGTTCAGATATCGATCATCATCATCAAGAACTGTGTCTGATCCCTTTGAAGCCCCAGCACTGGACCTGCAGTTATCAATAAGCGTTAGGCCAATCCAACAAGCCTCGGATTGTGTTCTTGGAGGCCCCATTTGCGGCTACGATGACGATGAAGTGAAGCCGGAGACAACAAAGACTTGTGTCGAGGCAATGAAATGGCAAGCGGCGGAGCAGATTCGATTGGCCGCGATAGAGAAGGCTTATGCAGAGAGGGTGAGAGAGCTTACAAGGAGAGAAATGGAGATTGCACAGTCTGAGTTCTCACGTGCAAGGCACATGTGGGAGAGAGCTAGAGAAGAAGTAGAAAAAGCTGAGAGAATGAAGGAAAGGGCAACGCTGCAGATAGATTCTACGTGCATGGAAATCACTTGCCAGTCTTGCAGACAGAGGTTTAGGCCTTAGTGCTCAATGATATATATATGGATTTCGAGTATTCATGAAAAACCCGAGTTTGGTTTGAGTGGGAGTTTCGTGCACTGAGTACTTTTTTTTTTTTTTTCTTTCTTCCTTTTTAATGTTTATGCAGATCTGGGTATTGGGTCTCTGCAATTTGGTCTTATATAACGAAATCATATATAAGGTTAAAGATAAAGCAAACAATAAAAGTGGCAGAAGCTAGAACTTGGTGATCGATGCCCTTTTCTTCTTTTTCATCATGATCTGTATGCTGAATAATTATTACAATAAAATGTTGCCACAAATTTCAAATACTCCTATGTGTGTTTAGACTTGTATGTAGCTTGAAGCACTTGTTAAATAATTTATGCTTATAGATAAAGATCATATGTATTGGCATAAATATCAAGTACTTCAACATGTTAGTTCACACTCTTATGATAATACACACGGTTTTCTAAGTAACAGGATCAGAAAAGTTGAAAAAACAAAAAGCTGTTTTAATTCATCGTTGGTCTTGATGACAACCATTCCTTGATTCAGCAGTCACAAGAAATTTGATGCCGTTTAGTTGTCTGAGTCATTGACAATTGTTTTGTTGTGGTTTCCTTTTTCTCCTGTCATGTGATTTTCAATCATTTCTTAGTACCCAGATATACGTACAAAGCTAGCTGTAGGGTGCAATAGATACACAACGTGTGATTTAGAAATCCTTCAGAGTGCTGAAAGATGCTCTAAAAACAATTTAATTTCCTGACTACAGTATAAATAATTCATCTGACATGAGATAGAGACCGCAGATGATTAGATTTTCATCCCAATATCTGGAACACATGCTAGCACAAATGTTTGCATGGACACCATATAATTAGAAGTAAATGAGTTTCTAAAAATGTGTAGCTACTTGAAAATTGCCATGGTTGATAGGCTGACTTTTCTGATATCTTGGCTTGTATCATGACCAAATTAAGAGATGATATGCTGATATGATTATCCCCTTTGTAAGCACAGATTAATTTCATGGAATTGTAAAGATACTACATGATTGGCAAAGTTGGAAGCTTGCCATATCATTTGGTGATTTATACAATCTAGAACCAACACATTTTCTCTTTGATCGTTTCAAGTTTTGTCACCTCCATTCCATGATTTAGCTTAAATATTACAAATATAAAAGTGCATCTAATGTTAAATAACGTGACATTTTGTATGCCGGTAGGTCTAAGAAATAAATTTTTAACCGTGAAATGAACTCTTTTCGTTTCAAGACGAGCCTATTCCAACACAGAAAATATATGATACAATCAATAGTTAAATCAGACCCTTTAAAATCAAATATAAAGCAAATTAACAGTTAAGAAAAAGTATCGGCACACCCAAATATACTTTAACATATGATCATTTGCTACTAATTAAACAGCTGCATCCTGAATTTGCTAGATTTTGTGAAACAATTAAAATTTTGAAAGCTACTGCAACTCTAGGCTTATGTCGACACTGCCTCAACAAGTCAAACATGGTGGTCAAGTTGGGAACCTTGACTTGATAGAAAGGCAAATGAATCAGAACAAAAAGCGAGTAAAATTCATCAAGAACAAGACAGGATAGCTGTATTCACTTGTATTCAACTTCTTAACTTTTGCTCATCAGAAACCAAACACCCACTACCCATGTCTTGTGATGCAACACAAAAGAAACATTTTTGGATAGGATGACTGCTAAAAGCATCAATCAGAGAGCAGTGAGCAGTGCCCCTTTTCTAGTTGTCGCGAGAATAGCATTAGCTTGATTTGTCAGCAACCTCCAAACATATTACTCAAATACAGTTAATCAGTCAAGAAGTGGCTTCAATAATACACAATTTGATTCTTTGATGAGGTCATGATATAATCTAGTGGGGCAATGGATCATAAAGTCTCAACATTAGGTCCTTCTGAAAAGTGCATTTGGGTGCAGCTAAGAAAGCATGGGAAGAGAAAGAAAAAAAAGTGATTCTGATCTAACTATTTATTAGTATATATATATTTATATATAGTCATATCCTTAATTTGGTAGCCAGAATCTTCTTAACTGCCAATCTTAATTAAGGTTCTAAAGACAACTTAATTTCTCACCTCCTAACCACTGGTGTTTTCTTGCTTCCACCAGCAATTGTTGCTAATATAACTTCAAAAAGAAGTTAAGACCACCCTTTTCATTTGTTCAATGCTTGTGGTTTCAACAAGATCAATCTGTTCTAGTCCTTTTTAATCCTTTTTCCTTTTACAAAAACAACAATCAAGCATTATTTTCAAAATTTTTGGGTCGGTTCTGGATTATCAACAAATTAGTCAGGTCGACCATATGTACTCTTTTTTGCTGGTCATTTTATTGAACCGAAATCATACTATTTGTTACATTACTTCCTTAATGGACATATCAAAGTATACAACTTCTATTAATGTCATTTTTGTCTTCCTCTATCTTTTTTCTTCCCAACTTGAAACAAGTCACTCATTGTAATTGGTGCATTAATTATTTTTCTCTAAAATAATCAAAGTATCTCAAACGACTTCCTCTCATATTTTAATACAAGAAAATTTCTCATGTTATTATGTGTGCAGATTTTGAATGATGTCCTTACTAGCTAGCTTTAAACCACAGTTTTATATGATCAAAATCTTCAAAAAGGTGTAAGGAAAAATACAGTTTCTCAAAAAATGAGTGCAGTTTGTTCTATAGGAAACCTAGATAACTGTGTATGTATTGCTTTCCACTGAAAAAGTTGGATGTCATTGATAGAAATTTACAACCTCCACTGTGGTGAGTTCATATGGACTCACAACATCAGCAGAATCTAATTCATGATAAACTGCACTCCGACATATGACCAATTTCATCATGGATACCTTGTCTTTTATCTTTTATTTGATTACAATCATAGAAATGCAAGAACCATCAATTCTTTCAGAAAGTTGAAATGCATGATAAAGATGTAGGACACACTAGCTGAGTTATCAAAGTAGTCATCATGACAAAACCTTAAAATTTGTCTTTTTTCACGTTGTCCACATATGATCGTCGAGTGATACTGTTTGTTCTAATTGAATTGCAAAAAATAATATGTTAACTCATAAATCCAGCACTATAAGTAATTCTTGGAGAAGAATGACGTTTAATTTTGATTGTAAATCAATGTCTGAGAGTCTAAATTATATATCAGGATTTTCTCAAGTCACCTTCACTTTATCCGACAAACAAATCTTTGCCAAACTCAGAGATAATCAGTGGGGAACCACATTCATGCATATCATGATTTTCTATGACTACACGGCACAAACAATGTATTCTTGCACATAGAGAAGTCTATAATTTCTTATTTGCTTTAGAGATGAATATTGGTGGACTAAATCCTGAGATAGCTATATATATATATATATTAACAGTTTCAATATTTATTGATGTATAATAGGAGGTGAGAATCCAATTCATCTGAACTCTGAAGGACAGTGTCAATGCTTTTCAATTCAAAGTTGGAAATTAAAATTTGGACAGGAGTGGTGAGCAACTATCTAGAATTAAGAAGGGACAAAAATTGGTGGAGTCATAGTATCATGTGAGGATTCACAGAGTTCAGCTATGATGATATATAGTAATTATTGAAGGGGTGAGATAAAATTTTTGCGGCAAACAAAAGAAGAAAACGAGAGGCTTACGAAGTTTCAAAAAATAACAAATAAAATTATTTACTTTCAAAAAAGTAAGAAATTAACTATAAGGTTTCATAAAACTAACAAATGATATTTTTAGATAACAGAATGATCAAGATTGTACAATTAAGTCATTTACAAACCAATCAAGAGGAAAAGTCTAATGACTTTTGAATGCATAAAGTTTAGATCATGGTGGGGGACTAAACTCTTGCTGTCACACCAATGTGAATCCCACCGTTTCATTAATTATAGTAGACTTTAATAGCAGATGTTGTCTAGGTTCTTTATGATCTTTTCAACCTAAAAAGCTAAAAGGATAAAGAGAACCATGACATTTATCATACTAGCTAAGAATTTATTATTCATCAGAAAAAAAGAAAAAGAAAAAAAAGAAGAAGGAAGCCCATACTTATCATGGAAACAACATGCTTTCCAGCTGCTTGTGTACCAATTGAAGTAAGAGAAAATAACGTTTCACACTCGTTGATATACACTTCGTACACACAATATTCATACTTTCTCTTTTTGTATTCACATTTTTTAATGAAAATTTACATTTAACAAGAGATTGATGATGTCTACAGAAAATATATATTAATAAGTGTGAGATAATCAATGCCCTTTTTACTCATATACCCCAAAGTAAATTGTTAGTCCATATATATGATAGAAACCAGAGATTTTTTTATTTTTTATTTTCTTAAAAAAAATGTGTGAAAGTGGTTGCTATGCATTTTATTAAGCCTGAATCTCTCAGCCACATGCAACTTGCCAATAATGATTGCTATTAGGTATCAGTCCTAAAAAGAAGCTAGCCAGTAGCCAATATACAATGTCGCTAATTATTGCTAAGTTTCAATTCTTTTGGAACAAACTCATATAGTACTTCCAGCAATCTTTAATTTTGACTGTAATAATATGATCAAATATTAGGGTAAATTAAGAAAATCTGAATATGTATCATAAATCATAATCTTACAATTAGGATGAGTCTGGAGGTTTGCGCCCCACAACTTACTATACTTTTTTGATGATTTTTTTTTAGTTTTTATTTATTATGAATTGCACCCCCACAACTTATACACTTCCAAAGATTCATGACCACTCTCAAGAGGTTGGCTTAGTAGTTTTTAAGGCCTTATGATATCTATGAAATTTTAGGTTAGAAATCTCTTGGCAACATCTTGGAGCCACCCCTATAAAATTCCTTCTTGAAATAACCTGGTACATGTGAAACGAAGGACTGTATACATCCACGGAAGTAGTAAGATATTCGAAAAGGTCTAGATATATACCCTCATTTATAAAAAATAAAATAAAAAAAGATTCATAACCATAAATATAAAATTATTGGAAATTCAATGATACATAAAAAGTAATCATGCTATAATTGTAGACAGATTACTGATGCCAAGTTACAGCTCGAGCCAATAAAGGAACATATACAGATAAGAAAATGTTTCATGACATGAAATAACAACCCTATCTAAGAAAGAACTCAAATCATACATAGGTATAAGGTGACAGCCATAATTAATAAGTAATTCTCTCCTTGATCATATTTTCTGATTCAAGCATCATAGCTTTTTATTATGTGGTTGCTACACTGGTAGCACTCCGAGGTTCTCTTATTGTTGGCAGGCATCTTGTGGATCTATACGTTATATAACCAAATGCATCAACAATCAACATTTTTGGTTTATTCAGTCTAAAATTAAAATGTTTCTAGGGCTGTAAATGAATCAAGTTGTTTATGAAAAGCTCAAATTTGGCTTTGAAAATTGGAAAATGCTTATTTTTGTTAAACAAGCCAAGCTCAAATCTAAGTTTAAGCTTAACTATTAAACAAGCCAAGCTCAAACATTATAATAAATGTATTCATAAATAAACTTGTAAACATGAGTCTTGATTTAACTATATAAATATTATATTCTTATATGTATATTTGTTTTAAAATATATTGATATAGACTTGAAAATGGATTGTGAAACTTTATAAATAGGTCTATATGATATCAAATTATTATTTGTAGTTTATTGATAATATAAACAGTCTATTCTAATAAAAATCCATAGATATATGAATGGATAAAAAGTTTTAGTCATGATTTACTATATATGAGAAAAGAATAAGTTAATTAAGTAGCTCATGAACAAGTTTGAGCTTGTTTGACAAGAAAATGAATAAAAATTGAACATGTAATCTTTTGGTAATGAGCTTGAGCTTAGTTCGCGTTCAAAATAAAATTAGGTGTTTGTTTGGAATAGAGGGGGATGAAGGAAAGGAGAGGGGAGTAAATGAACAAGTTTGAACTTTTAATAGCCAATTTAAGTGTAACCAATTAATGGCAAACTTCTTCATGTTAGAAGCAAATTAAAATGAGTATATGAACTTACAAGAGCTAAAGATATGTGACACTTATTTATTTATTTGATAATTCAATAGTTAGTGGATTTCTAGGAAATTTGAACCAAGAGAGAGACAATTTCAAGCTTCTTGTACATGATTAAGGACAAACAAATAGGATTGTAAACAAATCAATCTAACCCTTTTATTCTTGGAAGCTACTTATAAAAAAAAAAAAAAATTTGAGTCTTTAAGAGAATTACCATATTGAAGCATTACCTTATAAAAATGCAAATTTTATAAGTCAATTTTCTCCCTCCAAAAGAAGTTATTTAAACTTAATAACAACATACAACATAGACTTTTTTTAAATTTTTTTAAAGGGACAAAAATTAGATTAAAACAACAAAATTTAGGGTAAATAACACCACAAGCGTCAACTAAAAACCTATGAAGCATGGACACGGCTGGGAAGGTGTCGCATCAGAGTCCGACGCGAGACACGACGTCCGACGCAACTGCTCGCGTGTTGGTGCTGCATCTGAGCTTTTTTTTTTCCCACAGATTCGCGCTGACTTGACTTCTATTCGCGCCGAATCGAGCAGTTTCGGCCAGAATCAAGCCGTATCAGCCGAAATGGTTGAAACAAACCGAAATGGCCGAAACAGGTCAAAATCGGCCTTGAATCATGCCAGAATAGCCTAAATCGGCTTTGAATGAGGCCCAAACATCCTAAATCTATCATTCCTTAATTTTATGCTGAATATTTGTTGCTTCTTTTTTGTTTTGTGTTTCTTGCCTTCTTCTTTTTTTGTTTTGTGAATCAAGGCATAGTAATGTGTTTTTTAAGAATATTTTAATAGTAAAAATATATAGAAAATAAAAAAAATAATTTTTTAATAATTTTTTAGTCACTGTATCCCGCCGCACCCGCACTTAACTTTTTCAAAAATTGCCGAGTTTCACACTCGCACCCGAATCCGAAAACGCACTCGTGCTTCATAGCTAAAAACTAATACAATATACTAGTGAAAACTCATTCCTTGGCCAAAAGATCCGCACATATTTGATATGTTACTTTCTCTACTAATAATAAATTTCCTTTGGAAGTTTGAAATTGGCGGGAATTTTAGTTACGACGAAGGCGCATACAGAAATTGCGCTTTTTAACTTTTTAACGGCAGTAACCTCGAAACAAAACACGCTAATACAAGTAGCGTATTCGTGAATAATTTTAGTTACATATTTGGCGCAGAACCGTTTCAGTGACCCGAACCCATATTTTCCAACCGGAACCCGAATTCCAAACTCCGCAACCCGATTCTCTTCTTCTTCTAATTCGCCTTTTTCTTTTTTCAAAATTTCCCAATCTTTCAGAGAGAGAAGCTTCCGTACGACAATGGAGGAAAAATCGAAGACTCAGAAACCAAACCCTAACCCTAACCCTAAAACCAATACTGCGAAGAAGAAGAAGAAGAGTGAGTACGAGTTCTGCAAAGTGTGCAATCTGAACCACGATCAAGGCCAGCGACACAAGTACTTTCCGAGCCACAAGAGTTCGCTGTCGAACTTTCTCTCTCGGTTCCAAACCAAGCTCTCCGACGTTCGCTTCTTCCTCAAGAACCCTAGCCCTCTCCGTCCTGAGCTCGCCTCTAAAAACCGGCTCTGGTGCGTATTTTGCGACTCCGACATTGACGAGATCGGCAGCTCCTTCGCTTGGTACTGCTACAATTTCTATTTTAGCCAATTTTTGTACTGTTCACTTAATTTCCTGTTTGGTTGCTGAGAAAATTAGAGGAAAAGAGGAAAGTAAATAGAGCTTTATAAAATTCTATGCATTTTGTTTTGGTTTTATGGGACATTGCAATTATGAGAGACTTATTGAATTTATAGTCGAATTATAGTGATTTCTTAGCAGCCTATCGCTTGATACTACTAATTCTAATTATCCCAAAAAAAAATTAATTATGTCGTTAAACGCATGTTTGGTTGCTGAGAAAAGAGAGGGAAAAATTGAAAGAAATTAGAAAGTTTCAAAATTATTTATTTATTTATTTATTTATTTATTTCAGTTTAGTGGAGGTTTTCTGAGGCTTTATACTCTATAACTGTGAAAGAAAATTCTAGACTTGATTGAATTTATTGTGATTTCTTAGTTGCTAAAAAAAATGGTAATTTCTTGGTTGAATATGGTTTCAGAGTTCTACATTTGATTCCGTGCTGTGTTTTGTTAACAGTTGTAATGCGATTAATCATCTAGCAAGTGCTGATCATCTGAAGAATTTGAAGCATTTTTTGTGGAAATATGGTGGTGGAATGGACCGCGTGGATGCTTTTAGGATTTTGGAAGCTGATGTAGCTAAGGTATTTAGTTATAGTAATTTCTATTCAACAGTTTTTGAACATTTTGTAATAGTTTTCGAGATAACTGAATTTCTTCAAAATCGAAGATAAGGGTCTAATACTTGGTTTCAGTTAAGGACGGATTATTAATTGGTGGGTGTTTCTTTTGTGACTGCAGTGGGAGAAGAAGTGCATTTCTTTGAAGAGCAATGCTTTCACCTCAAGTCAAGGAGCTATCGGACCAGAAATTGGACCTTTGAATGATATCCACAATGAAAACAATTATGGAAATATTGATAATTTTGAAAATAGTAGTATCCAATCTGTTAAATCAAGTCTTTCAAATGGTGTTATGCCTTTACAGTATTATACGAATGAGTATCAGGTATCCCGTTCAGGACTCTATGAAGCCACAAATGTTGGCATGTTTGCACATGATTTTGGCTCTTTTTTACCTGCAGAGACATGCTCTGACACAAATTTATGGAATTTGAAGGATTTAAGAGGTAAGCATATATTTTGTTTATATTATCATTTTTTTTTCATTTTTCTTTTCCCAACTTGAGTTATTTAGTTTATGTTGTGCTGGAGCCTCTTGTCAAATGAGAATCCTTTTGGTAGTTTTGTGATACCTTCTATGTGCTTTCATTGTGACTCAGTAAACAGGAATAGCCAACATTCTTTTCCT
The DNA here is from genome assembly GCA_032727855.1 of Quercus ilex subsp. ballota. Taxonomy (NCBI): domain Eukaryota; kingdom Viridiplantae; phylum Streptophyta; class Magnoliopsida; order Fagales; family Fagaceae; genus Quercus; species Quercus ilex. The sequence goes on along the minus strand of CM064917.1, from coordinate 3,088,381 downwards.
TACAACAGTTATAGCTCAGCTGATGGCTCTTTCAGTAATGGAAGGGTAAGTTTTCTAAACTGGAGATATATTAGTTCTTATTTCATCCGTCATTGAGTTACTTAGCAAATTTTTTAAAAAGACTTGCTAGGCACCCTTTAGTGAAATGTGTTTTATTTATTTTTTTGATTGGTAAATAAGATAACCTTTAGTGAAATTTCATTGTTGCCTACCCATCGGGATATGATGGGATTGCTTATTTTCTGGTTATGACTAGAGAGTGGTCTGAGAGAGTGAAGGGAAAGCATTTTGATTGAACGTGTCAATAGCTTCTGTTTACTTGTCTTTTAATGGAGACTATCCTCCACTGCCTTAAATTTCTAGGGGTGAATAATACTCTTATGTACATGGGAGTGATATCATTCTTGTTTACATGTATAAATAATTGCTGATTTTTTACCATACATGGACTCTTATTATGTTGCGTTTATTCAACAAATAATAATATTTTATGCTTCACAAACTGATCCTATCATTGGGGCTAGTAATTTGCTTTAAATTCTTGTAATACACTAAGCTCTTAATGCTTGCAAAATCCAAATGTCAGGTTGCAGTAGGGCGGGGTGACTCTATATAGTACTTGTGTATGTTCAGGTATAGCATTATATCACATTTTGGAAGTCTGCTGTTAGCCCAATGTTCAGCATGACTATTAGTATTGTGTGTGTGTGTATATATATATATATATTTTAATGTAATGGTATTTTGTACAAATGTCCTAACAGTGAAAATTTCAACTTTTAACTTCTTTCATGACCTGCCTATATATCTATAACCCTCCCCCCCTTTTTGGGCACTTACTGTTCATACGTACTTACAACACCTTTAAACATGTAATGTATTTTTATATAGATGTACCAGGTGCATGAGGATGAAGGAATTGTAAAAGGAGAAAGCAGTTCTCATGGTATGAATATTTGACTATTTTTATTTGTTTTTTTCTTTTTCATTTTCTCATGCATCTTTTACCTGGATACCATTTGAATTCATCATTTGAGTGTCAGGTGTTCTTAGGATTGAAGTTATTGGCATATAGATTTCTGGTTAGCTTAGTGAACAAGGATTTTGGTGGAGTGATACTTTATTTTACAAATGTTTCCCCTTATCTTGTGATTCTTTTTCTTAGGTTTGCAGAATCTTGCTCAAATTTCTACCTTGGCCCCTGAAGAGGCTAGAGGTAATGTGCATACCGGAGCGCCTCCCCCCTGGTTGGAAGCAACTGAAGCAAGCCAGATTGATGCTCCACTAAAACCAGCAGCAGGCAGCCTTGTGCCTCTTAACAAGTCAGGGAAGTCCAAAAAATTGAACCCAAAACGGGTTGGAGCTGCTTGGGCAGAAAAGAGAAAGATTGAGCTGGAAATGGAGAAGAGAGGAGAGGTTGTCAAGAATGATTGTGATGCTAACTGGCTTCCTAACTTTGGTAGAGTTTGGCAATCTGGTAGCCGAAAGGAATCTAGAAAAGAATTTGAGATGGAGAAACAAAAATTGCTCAAGCTTGGGAGTCAATCTGAAATGCCAATCGAGATACAACCTTACATCAGCAAGCGAATGGTGAACTTCACATTCTCACATACCATATTTTAGGCTTAAAAATTTTTGGGCTTCTTGTAAGGTTAGGTGATGGAAATATCTTGTTGTTTCATGCCATGCTTATTGCTTCTATAAATAAGAAAAGAACTGATGTTTAATTCTGTCCTTAGTTATTTGAAACTTATATTAGAGTTTGTTGCATGTAGTTTGGGTGATTTTATGTATATTTCATGATGATAATAATAATAATGAAAACTGTTTCTTCTTATCAAAAAAAAAAAAAAAAAATGAAAACAGTTTCTTACAAGCACATGCGCGCACACACACAAACCCTTAAAAGTTAAAATAAATGAAAATAGTTATACTAGATTTTGTGTTTTATGATTATGAATGGAGTTCCTAAGGCTAATGCTTTTCTTTTTTCTGGTCATCTTTGCAGCGAACAGAAGCAGGTGAATGATTATGTCAGAGATAAAAATGCTAAGCATCAATATTCCTTGTGCTGTAATGTTAGGGAATCACTATGTATATATCTTAGTCACATCTCCCCCATGCTAAGTTTTGATTGGAGATAAATGGAGCCACAATCTTGCAGGAAAGGTGGGAAGCAGCATTGGTTCAATACAGCCCAAAATGGGTAATGCATATACTAGGCTATTGTAACCCCCCCAAAAAAAAAAAAAAAAAAAAAAAAAAAAAAAAAAAAACGGAAAAAGGGAAAAGAAGTGCAGTCTGTTGAAACTTCATATCATAATTTGTGATATTGGAGGCATTTAGTCTGTTTGCAAAATGCACTCAACATGATTTTTGGGTAACACCAATATTCCCATCTACAAAGTACATATATAATTGACGTGTTCTTGAGCTTTCACTGCTTCCTTGATTTTTGGAATACAACAAGCTACTTGCGCTTTGAAATGTTGCATGTATTGCACATTCAGTCTTTTATGTTGATTGCATGGCAATGAAACAGGCTGCTGAAATAACTTCATATTTTAAATTACTCTCTGTTGCCTTGAACGGTTTGCCGTCCAAAAATTGCATGGATCTTATCCCTTGATTGGCATGCTCTAGGGTGGTACAACAAAATTGCCACAGCACGCTGTTTTCATATTTTTGCAATTGCATAATTTTGTTGCTTTGTGCTCTCACCTATAAGAAAAAAGAATAAAAGAATGCTCTTACTCTATGACCGCAGTTTTAGCAGGGCAAAATGTTGTAGAATTTAATTGACCTCTGATCCTGAAAATCCACAGTTTCCCTTTGGAAGAAACTAAGTTCTCATCACATAGAAACTCCCAAGAAAACCACTTTTCAATCATTCGATTGACGTCATGTATGACTACATCCGTCATATTCCCAGCTCTTGCTAATATACTAGCAGTATATATTGTTTCCATCCTACCTGGTGCCTCTGGTGTATCCCCACTCGGTCCATCCACCACTATCACATCCCATTTATGCTGATATACTTCTTGTGGTAAATTTGTCAACTGAAGCCGGCATTTTGATACTTGAAGCAGTCCTGAGCTAGGCACACAGGCTGGATTCTTCCTTGCATGCTTGAGCAGTTTGTAAGCCTCTTTTCCAGGTATATTGTATCCAACCTTGTAAGCTTGAGTGCTGTTTGAATTGGCTTTGATTGTGCGTAGCTTGTTAATATCATCCTCTATAAAAATGGTGGTGCCACCTGCATTGATTTGTGAGAGGTACAGGTATTGGGGTTCAAGCCCAAAAATGAGGAGGTTGCAGGGGGCTTTATGGGCAACAAGGGTTGACAGGAGTTGAAATTCTTTTTCTGTAAGCATGATGGCATTGGCAGAGGTTTTTGGTTGATTTGTTGAGGAGCCTGGTGCATCTGTGTGCCGAAGAATAGTGGGTAAAGTAGGCAGTGGAGGTGAACTGGATGAAGTAGTGAAGAATGTGATTAAAAGAAACCTGATGATGGAGAAGCTAGATAGGATCATGATGACCGCCGGGATAAGTTTCCTTATGTTGATGTTCATCTTTTTACGCCCTCTGCAATATTTGTGACAGATTGCTAGATTTTGTTGTGCCTCAGGTGAGAGTGCTGGAGAAAATTGAACTATAGGAGTTGAAAGTGAACGGCAGTAAGGCACTTCTGGGGGCATTGTTTTGCTTGTTCTCTTTTACTTTCGGTAGTATCACAGCTACCATCACATAATTCACATCCCCTTTTTACAATTTGATGATGCGATTTGTTTATCTAATGTAGCCCCTTGGAATCTTCTTGAGTGACAAAGAAGGAAAATGGTTTGCTTTTGTTTCAAGTGTTACGTTTTCTATTTATTTTGAGTTGTCACCTTGTTACCTAATTGCTTGTGGTTGCACTTTGCATTGTGAGATATCAAAACTGGCTACGTGTATATATCCCTTTGGAAAAAGAAAAACAATAATGAGTTTGGTGCTTCAATCATTTTAAAGGGATACTGACTTGGGACTTGGAATTTTCTGAGATGAGAGATTGGTCCATATTTTTTTCATTTTCTTGGTGTCGTTTGGTAGTATTGAGTGAAGTATAAGGTGGCCTATGAGTAGTTGTAAGGCCATTTTCAATCAATTTTGACTTTCTCAGATCATTTTCATGCCATAATTATAAATTGGAGTCTGACTGTTACGGATTTCGGTATTGGTGGCCAGTGCATTGGACATGGATGTCTAGATTTCTAGCGTAGAATATTGATATTCTTTTTATTGGATAATGAAGAGGTCTATAAATCAAGACATGGAAACGTAAAAATGGGGTACAGAAAAAATATAGGATTCGGGTTTGCTTAGGTTTTAAAACAAATTAATGTCGGTGTTTAGGAAACCCTTTGTGCTTTAATGTAGAAGGTATCTGTTTAATGGAGAAGGTATATTAGTATATACTGTTTCTCAGTATTTTTAATATATTTATATATGAGATAAAATTCTACTCTAGTCTAAACTAAGTGTGTGTGTGAAGCTCCTTACTGAAGACTTAAAACTTGGTCTTTGCCTGCCAAATTTCACAAGCACTTATACTTGTGAAGTGACTATTATGTCAAGAATGCGCGGTAGTACCTTTTAGTATGTAAACCTCTCACAATTGTGGTTATGAGGCACAAATGTTGTGAGAGGGATGTGCATGAGTTAATTATTAACTTCAATGGGCATTAAGGGGTCTAAATGATGGATATTCTTCCCCATTTTGACTCAAACCACAGAGTTTAGGACTTAAAAACCCTTAATTGTGGAGGCATTTTAGAGTTCAAAGGGTGGAAGTTTAATTGTATACATGCTTGATTTTAGCATTTTCAAACCAAACGGCGTTTAGAATTAACGACAGGGCGTTTGAGGTCCAAGTGGTGGACCATTTATACTGACATACACTAAGGGATAGAGCCAGGATATTGATTAAGAGAGGCCGAAGTATGGAAAACATTTCATAAAATACAATGATCCATTAAAATTTCATGATTGCTCATTAGACTTTTTTTCTTTTTTGAAATGTTAAAAATAAGGGGCTTCTTGTTAGATTTTATTTGTTGTTATTTGGGCTAGTTTTGTTATTGCTTGGATTATTTTTGTCATAGTTTGAGTTCATTTTATTGTTATCGGACTATTCTATGGTTCAAGGGATTAAGAATTATGTTTGATCTAAGGTACAAATTCTAAATCAATCTTAAATATACCTACATTTTTATTATTTTTTTTAAACCTTAAGGGGGACTAGCATCTAACTCTGTCCTAGCATACACTATTCATCGAGGTATTAAGATTGTACTTTAAACCAAATCCATGATCACAAACAGAATTTGATAAAATGGCCCCTAACAAAGTGATTCAAGTCCAAACTTCATTTACGACCTAATACAAATGCATCCATTTCACGGGCTTGAAGTTGCATTTTCATGGTTCCAAGGCGACAAAAAACGATCCCTTATTCCCACTGCAGATAGCAAAAACATGAAATCTTGCTTTCAAGGCTACGGGAAGTTCACTTTGGTGGCTAGGTTGGGACTATGTAAGCAAAACATGACTGATTTGAGGTCCTAGTCCTAGGAATTAAGGCACAAGTGGCATAGGGTATTTAAATCTTAAGATTTTATGATCTAAAAAGCTCAATGCAATTCAAATCTTAAATAATAGAATGCGGGATCTTATAAGATCCCGATCCTTTTTACAATTTTATTAATTTATAAAATTATTGGATTTTTAATTGTTTTATTTAAGTCCATATGTATAAAGGACAAAATACTATTAAAAAATCTAAATTTTTTATAAGCATAAAAAAATAAATAAATAAAACACTTGAAATGTCTTTGATACAAACTCCAAATTAATTAAGGTATTTGAATTTGCTACAATTACCCAAAAGTTCAAACTTTTTAAAGAAAAGCTAATAATTAACTAAAGTAATATTTCATCTATTTTGCTAAAAAAAAAACCTTATGTTATTGTTTTTTTTTCTTTCACGATAGAGTATTTGAATAGTAGACACCTATTACTTGTCAAGACGCTTGTACCTTTTACAAACGCCTCTTAGTATTTCGTGCTAAGATGTCTAAGGTTCAAATATTTTAAAAATTTTAAAATATTTAATCTTAAATTTAGAAGAAGACAATCATCTAATATCATATTATTATTTTACCATTAGATATTTTAATATTTTGTAAAATCTTACTATCTTCGATTTGTTGTACTATACAATTTTAAAGATATTTTTATTGATTTGACTTTTGAGGTTAGATTTTCACTGAAAAGTAGAACGTAACTCTCTATATTTAATAAAGTTCAAAACCAAGATTCGAGATTAGGTTCCACTCAAAAATAGAAAGAATATTACTTACATAAAATAAAATAATCCATAATAATTGCTATACAGACATAACATTGTCATGTTACATCTAGGGGATTAAACCATATACATTAGAAAATATTTTGATATATGAGTGCTCACGAACTTTGGCTTAATAAGCATCAAGGGCCACACAAAGAATATCATTTAAAGATGCTCATTTGTATATTGCTAATTTGCTGTTTGGTCCACGAGTAAGGTGTGTGCAACCGTGCAAGGGGGCTTCTACATTTATATGACCCAAGAAAATAAGAAAGAAAGGTTGATCAGTGATGTAAACATGCAAGTAGACAAAATTATATCAATGCACCTATTTTTATTAAAAAAAATTGTCAAAAAATTAATGCAATAGTCAAATTGGTGAAAGTTTGTGCCATTTGCTGCAGTAAAGTGAAAAACTTTTAGCCAAAATGACAATTACAAGATACTGATGTTCTAAAACTTGCTCAAAGTAAAAATACTTGTTTCTACATACACAAAAAAGAAATCAATTATTGTCTTAGCCTAATAGTCACAAACAATCATCATATAATGGATGCCATAGTTTCAAATTCTTATCATATTTATTCAAAGAAAAGAAATTAAAACTACTTGTCTACTTTCAAGTTTCAACTTAAAATTTACAGATAAGTTTTGGTCTCAATGAGTCTTTGCACAATCACATTTACCTTTTTCCATTGTGAAGGAGATATCTCTACTCATGATTATTAAAATTCCACTAGGCTCAATTTCATTAGAGGAAAATGTGGTTAATTCTCAAACAAAAGCTATAAAGAATGGCATATATATTAGAAGATGTATCATATATGTTTAAGCCTTTGTAGACCTTTTCAAGAGGAACTTTCCCGAAAAGTACGTTACCACAAACTTCAATGAAGGAAGAGACTTGTTCAAAGACTGGTTGATATGAATCATATAAAGAGAATAAATAGACTATATGATTGATTATTTTATTTTCCAAAGAGCCAGAGCTAGTATTTATGGTTATAATAATATATGATTGAGCGGTTAGGTTCAACTGAAATTTTAGGTCCATGCCTATGAATTCTGCTGCATTAGCTGTTCCTAGTCCGGAAGCTTAAGTGCTTAACAATTTTCACACACCTTTTTTTAATTATTCTATAAGGTATTTATTATATATACAATTTTAATGTCAATGTCCATTATTGATATAACTTGTTTGTAACCTTGTCTTTATGTAAGCTCCTGACTCAGGCATCTCTACATAGAATATACTCTCCTGTCTCTCTCTAAACATTGTTTGTACCGAATCATAGCAATAGCTTAAAATTTGTTTTGGTTTCTTCTATAGTGAGAAACAAAACTAAAGTCATGCCTATTGACCCAATTTAACATATTATATGGGTGAGCACAAAGAAATCTCAAAGCAGATGGCAGTGCCAAGCGGAAAATTTGGGTGGTCTTGGAAAATCTTTGATATTCTTTGCTATTATATAGACGGCAGCAAGTGACATAATGTGTAATGTGAAATAGTAAGAGTCATTATCTTGACAAATGAGATTGTTACATATTCTTTGCATCAATCCTAAGTTTATATAGCTAAACCTTGACAGCAAAGATATTACAAAACAATAGGTAAAATAATCTGTCCATAATGTAGTGTGCCTTAGCTAGTAGTTTCAAATGTCAAAACACAACAATAAGTTCAATAACTTCAGCCCCTATCATGTAAAATGAATAACTTCTATGTACATTTCATACTAACTTCTAGCAGCTTTTGTAAATAATGCTTCCTCTAAGTTGTTAAATTTCTAGACCATGTCTTCACAAAAATTGCAATCACCATGCCCCAGAAAGATTTATGATAGGCTGACCACAAGTGTAAACTAGACAAAGATTTCATCTTCCCTCTAATTTTCCATAGAAAACGATTGGCAACAAAAAGGTCCATCTGCCACCAAACACCCTCGAAAAAGTAATTTTCCATCCAAAGTTTTTAAACTAACAGGGAGACAATTCATCTCCAATTAAATATATAATTTGGGTTTTGTTATCTTTTCATAGTTTCATTTAAAAAATTGAACTTCCCTTTAGTCGGTGGGCATTCTAGCCATACAAAAGGTTTAATCTAAATCCTAAACTCAACCAATGGTTGAGTAACACATATTAATCTTGAATACATAATCTATATTCTAAACCATGGTTATGGTGAAAAATGGTATTACTGATTCAAGGTATCCTGTTTTCAAAACATTGCTGTTGTCATTGTGCACGTACCTCAGTTTATAGAATATGTTAATGCCCCCCAATCAAATCCACATCTGCAACAACAAATTGTTATAGTTTATTGTTCAGCAAAAAAAAAAAAAAAAAAAATTGTTATAGTTTATTTGGCTCAGTCTTCTCTTCACACCTGCCTTTGTTTCTTCTTCCATATACTTCTTTCAATCTTTCTAGTTGTTTCTTTGGTTTATCTAGCACACCAATCCATATCATTAACAATTGATTTTAATGAGTTTTGCTTGTTCTTCTATATTCCCTCTACATCTCTCTTATGTTATCTTTGCAATGAATTCTATTATCTCCTAAATATTTTCCAGCCTAATCCCATTTCTGCAACAAGGTAGTTTTTGTTTTGGCAAGGGAGTTTATAAACACATAACTCCTATTTTCCTCCTTAGATCTTCCTAAGACTTGTATATTTGGTCCATGAACAAATCTTTAGTTTCTTATTCGTGGAGAGAATAATTACTATCGGAAGGAACACTGAAGAACAGATTGTTCCACATGCAGGATCTAAGGTGAGTGCTTTTAATTCAAAACCATATTTTTTTGTTTGTAAATTTAATTGTCTTACACAGTTCTCATAGCATAAAAGATTCAAAGATTTCCATAAAATAATTGGAAACAAATCAGGTGATGAAGGAAAGTAATCGTAACAAGTCCCTCTTTGCTTCTATACACAAACCATCTATAGATAATGGCAGATCAAGCAGTATGATTGTTAAGGTAAAATTCATATTCTTTTCTCCTGTTACAAAAGATTTAAGAGTACCTGATATTATCTCTATGGGATTGGAGTTTTTATTTTTCTTGAACTGAATTTTTGAACTGGAACAGAAAGTGCATACAGTTATACCTGCTCACATTGTGGCTGAAGCTACATCAACAGTCCACGGTCTTGACCTTAGATGGTCAGGCCCAATCACGCCAACAGAAACGCAATATGTTGAACAGTATGTCCTAGCAAAATATCCACAATATGCTGGGTTAGTTGGAGGAGGAAAGATAGACCTCTTCAGTCTTTGCATCAATGAGGAGCCTGTAGAGCCCACGTTTGATGATAGGTGAAAGTCCCAAGGGGTAGTGTCAGAGACTCTTCCCCACCCTCCTTCGGAAGCAATCATCCTGACTTGGATAGGACCCAGTTGGAGCATTCAAGGTTGCTTGACATTCTCACCAAGAAATCTACCTTTCCCAGAAGTTTTATCTCAATCCCTGAAATCCAAACTGGAAACAAGGTTTTGAAGCACTGTGGATTAACTGATGATGAGTACCTTGTTCTCTTCACTCCAAGCTACCAGGATGCCATGAAGTTAGTTGGGGAGAGCTACCCTTTCTTCAAGGGAAACTTATACCTGACCATTATTCGTGAAGAAGAAGACTGCATAAGAGAGTATGCTACTTTCAAGGAATCCAAATTGATATTGGCACCAGAGACTTGGCTGGATTTGAGGATCAAAGGATCACAGCTTAGCCAATACTTTAGGAGGAAGTGTAAGCACAGCCCAAAGGGGTTATTCTCTTATCCGGTGGAAGTAAATGGGACTCGTTATTCAATGCATTGGGTTTCAGAAGCTCATAGGAACTTCTGGCATGTTCTGCTTGATGCAACTGCACTGGTTGTTGGGGAGGATATGTTGAATCTTGCACATCATCAGCCAGACTTTGTGTTGTGTAGTCTTGATAATACACATGCTAGTCCTTCGAGGATCACTTGCCTCTTGGTCAGGAAGAAAACCTTTGACAGTACAACAGCTCCGTCTCAGTCCAATGAGTGAGGAAAAAAAAGTACTTCACTACTATCAGGGCATTAGTTCCGGCCAATGAATTGATAGTTTTTGATTGACAATGTGTTGTAGAATATGTTCAAATGATCTAGCAATAACAATACATTTTAGCTACTTGGACATTAAAATTTCCTCGGGTACAATCTGTAGATAAATAACCTTAATATGAGAGTGTATTACATATAGATAATGTTTAAGGATCATTACTGATGTTGATCTCTCAAAAAGGTAATCCTGGACTCCCAATCCCAATGGGTGCTTTCCTTTAGATAGGATATTATTTTCAGATAACAAATTCAGACAGTTTCTAGCAATTGAGGTATTATGATTATCCATCTTCTACTTAGGAAAACTTTCATATGAGCTTCTTGAACAAATGCATGATTTTTGTCATAGAAAGTCCCACTACAAGAAGAAAAAAAAAATCCATTTATACTCTTGAAGTCCCTAGTATTACTTATGAACCACACAGGTAATTGAGATTCTCTTTATGCTAGATTTATGATCTGATAATGAGGTTGGGATAGGAAATGCTAGATTTTTTTTATGTGACAGAAAGATAATATGAACCCTCTACATGAAAAACAATATCAACTGTACTCTTTTTTTTTTTAATAGAAGAAGAGAAGCATTCAGACTATTCCTATGGTATACAGGATGTGTAGTAAAGGAAACAGAACATTAAGCAAAAAGAACACAAATCCAAAAATTCCGAAAATGAGGGGATAAAAAGCCCACTCATTGTAGTCATCCAATCAAGCAGAGTAAGCAAGAAAAACCGTTTCAGTTCAATGATGGAATGTTCCTTCCCCTTAGAAGTTCTAAGATTCCATTCTTGCCAAAATAGTCCACATGATATATTGTGGAATTTCTCCCCAAATTATATGCATAAGAGCTGTGAAGGAGCAAGTGATCCGCCGATTCCCAACTGTTCTTGCACATCCTGCTCAAATTATCCAAAGTGAGAATCTTTCCCCTAGCAGCTGTCCAAGTAAAAAAAGCCACTCTAGAAGGAAATTTCACCCTCCAAATACTTTTCCAAGTGAAGGCATGACTTCTTCCAGTCTTTAGGGCCCTATAATAAGTCCCTAATACTACTTATCAACAACATAGTTAATTGGAGCTTGTCTGTGGACTATATTTATGGTCTAGTTTTGTAAATGGGGGAGAAATTTAGTTTACTCCTGCCATACATCCTGACAAATAGAGTCAAACCTACTACTAGAACCATTTTACTCTCAAAAGTCCCTAATACTAATTATTTTAGGAGTGGATTCATATTAATTCCTATAGTTTAAAGTTTTCAAAATAACCCTTAAGTTTAACATTGTTACAAATTAAACCATATAGTTTTATTAGTTCAACCAAACTCAACTTTTAAACTGTATCAATTTAAACCCTAAATCAAACTCGAAAAATCAATGTGCAAATCAAATCCAAAAAAGTTAGAGTTTAAATTGATATGATTTTAAAAGTTCAGGGTTTGATTAGAAACTAGCAAAACTTTAAGATTTAACTTGCAACAATATGACACTTTGAGGTTTAATTTAAATCTTTTGAAACTACCCATAAAAATAGTCATTAAAGTATAATTTACCCAAACATATGGTCATGCTTGTTTTTATTGTTGTATCAAGTAAGGAAACAAAATGATGTTTTCTAATATGCTTTCCATGTATTAAAAAGAAGTACACGAGCATCATATTGAAGGAGATTAGCTTATACCACTTTACTAGCATATCTGTTTCAATCCTACATTGAATATTTCCCATTGCTTGTAATCCTACATAGGTGTTGGGGTAATGGAAAAAGGGGGACAATGAAATGTACGTAACACTCATAGAAAGCACATGTACAAAGGCACTCTTTTTTTTTTTTTTACACGGAAAATCCTCATTGAATTGAGGGAAAAAACTATGTGCACAAGCTAGTCGATTCTCTCACTATTATATTCCATATTGTTCAATTACAAGTCTTCCTTCCCTTTTATAGAGGAAAGGGAGGGGGAGGTAGATTTCGATTTCAAGTGTTCAAATTTTGTTGGCTATAGGCATTGTTGCATACAAACAAATTTCTTCATTTCTCAAACATACTCTCAGTGCATGGCACTGTAAACTTTTGAGTGCACAATGAGGCATGCCCATATGAAGGGAAATGCCTTCAATTCCTACTGAGCAAGGCGAAGTCCCAACTCCCATGCCTTTTTAGCTGAGGTAGTAGTTGGTTCTGCAATGGAACATGAATAAGTTTAGCCAACTCCTCACTCATACACCATTGCAATTGCTCCTCTAGCCTTAAAAGTTCGAAAAAATTTGCAATCCATGCTTCTATAAGAAATTAAAGGGTGACACGTGAAACATATATAAGTAAATCAGTTTGCAATAATGTCTTGCAACATTTATATTCGTGATGCTAATACATAAACCGAAGTATCAGCTACATGGATCTGTTCTTCTCACAGCTCCCCTTTGAATCATCAATTTTGGAGTGCCAGAATTATATTAAACCTTTCATGACCATAAGCCTTACACAAGCAACATTCATAATTCTGCTCATGCTTCTCATTGATGAAAATCAAGAAGAATTGTGGGAAAAGACTTCTATTGGGATCTTACCCAAAAATCAAGATGTCATGAGTATGCAATGAACTGGCCTCAACAAGAACCCCTTTCCAAAAAGAGAACAAGAACAGAACTGCTTTAAGTTTGATCTAATATGTGGGAGTTGTTGAAACCAGCCTTGATTATTCAATAAAAGATTAAAGAAAAAAAAAAGGAAAAGAAAGGAAAGAAAGGACTCAAAGGATTTCAAACTTGAAAGTGCGAAGATGCAAAGGTAGTGTTGTGGGAACAAGATGGAGGGCATGGTTATCTTGGGGTGGTGGGGGGAGGGGGGGCTGTCGTTGTTAATACAATTTCGATGATACTTTCTCCCAGATCTCCCTACCTCATTTCTCCCACCAAGCAAACACCAAGTTGTGCAAAGTACAAATTGAATTGAGTACACCTTTGCATCTATAAAAAGAACAGTAAGAAAGCTACATAGCATTCTACCTTGAGATATTCACATGGACAACTGGACATTAATTAAGTTAAAAAAATTCATGATCATTATCCATACTCAATTTTTCTGAAGGGAAACGCTTTTCTTCCTATCAAATTTCAGTGCTGAAAATGAGGACCACATATGGGCTGTGGCCATTCTTTCAATTGCTCTAGGAAGTCCAGTCTTGAACAAAAGTAAATAGTAAATGCTCTTAAGCCCTGCAACAACAAAAGAAGCATAGGAAATTATATCATTGTTAGAAGCACCTATTAAAAAATATTTCAAGAAATACATGTCAGCTGGAAAAACATGCAGAATGACGCGGCACAATGAAATTAATATGGAACTTAACTGGTCGAGTAGAACTGATATAGGTGGCTGACTACAAAACTTGACTTGTAAACTTTTCCATGCCTCCTTTGGAAGTATTAATTCGTAAAACTATGGGAAGCTTGAAGTATTAATTCATAAAACTATGGGAAGCTTAATGAGAACATCGAGGTGACTGTAAAAAACCCAATCAGACAGAATTATGAGCATCCAAGAAGGCATGAAATCCTTTATTATTTTTCTCATCTTCTATAAGTATTAGTATTATTTTCAATATTTACAAAGAAAAATCATTTTCAATATTAATAGAAATTTTTTTTTATTAATTTAAAATAAAAAATTATTTGTCACCAAAAATGAAATTAAAAAGAAATGCAAGTAAAATCAAGAGCTAGTCAAGTAGAACAAATACCTGATTATCAAAGGGGGTTGCATTGTCTCAAGATGAAAATGGAGAGAAAATCTCTAATCTATATTAATTTGGTGTGATTTGTTTCATATATAATATGAAAACAGGGGCTGACCATTGGTTTGGCTATGGTGATAACAGATTTTCAACAAACATAACCAGTCTTGAAGCTGGAGTTGGTCAAGATATCAATTTGGTCAAGTGAAAATGAAGACTAACAATTGAAATGACATGTGATTCAATTTTGAAAAGTTGTTGGGGCAGTGATTTTGCCAGACACTATCCTGATGTTGGCTTGAACGAAATTGATGAAACCTAAGAGAAATCAATTACTAAGGGTTCGTTTGGATGGAGGGGGGAAGGAGGGGGAGTAGAGTAGAGTTGTAATAGGCTAATTTGGGCCAAATCTACTCTACTCCCCCTCCCCCTCCTCAATCCAAACGGATCATAAATTTTCTATATTTCTAGCCCTTAGCCTCTCTATATAACCTTTATTTCTCACAAAATTTGTAAGTCGAATATCCATATTGAAGAGCTAGAGAGAGGCCTAAAACCCTAGAGAGGCCTAAAACCCTAAAGCTAAAACCTTCTCATTCTCTCTACCCCCTCCCTCTCAAATTGCCAAATTTTATGGGAGGATATTCAAATCATCATACACATTGAAAGCTTCAGAGTTTTCTAGCGTGTGTTGGTGCTGGGAATCATTGGAGAGCAATCCCGAATCTACAAGAGGCCTTGGAGTGAGCAAGGTGACTTGAACATGCGGTTGGCGGCTCAACTTGCAGATCCAGTGACTAGAGAATAGAAAGGATTCAAAAAATTGGTTGCAAACTTGGAGGACTCAAATACATTGCTACTTCATAGCTTGGAAGGCTTTGTATGTATGATTTATTGCAATTTTTTTATCTAGTGGATTGTTTGGTGTAGTGGCACCTTAGAGAGGTTTTTCTGCTTGGTTCTCAGGTCTTCCTCTTTATAAACACTTCGGGGGTCATTGTGGGTTTTTGACTTTGTCATTTGGATTATTATTTTTTTTTTTGATAATCTGCAATTTCATTAAAACGAAAAGGAAGAACATACTGGTGAATCTCCCTTACAGACAACCTCAAGAGAGGGAGGGAGATTTCCTTTGGAAAAACAAAAGGGGTGAATGGAGTTCAAAGCAAATTTTGCAGTTTCATGTGTTGCAGAATTACAAGTCCTCTGGACCCAACAAAATTATAAAAACTAGAAACTAGAAGTTAAACTACAAATGTTACTAATGGTTGTGCTTAGAGGCCAGCTTGGGATAATATCAGGGTGAGTCAGGGGGTAAAAGCACATTTTTGCATCCCCTTCGAAGATGACAGAACTCCATCTCTCTTGGATAGCTATGCACAGCCCACTGGAGAGCCGGGCTTCAGCTTGTGAAGGAGAACAGAGGTGATGCTCTTTACCCCACATGAATAAGACTTCCCCATTTATGCTTATATTCATGCATGCTTTTGTCAATCGGCTAATCATTTAAACAATTGGGCTTTAAATTGTTTAATTAGCTTAAAATTTACCAAGTTGTAAATAAAGGGGTGTTACTTTCACCTAGCTTGGAGACTCAGTGAGTCAATTGTTTGGAGACTCGAAGAGAACTATGTGGTGCTTCTGCAGCAGTAACTACTCTAGAAGGAACTTTCACCCTCCAAAACTTTTCCAAGTGAAGGCATGACTACCTCCAGTCGTTAGGGCTCCATAATAATATGTCCCTAATACTACTTATCAACAACATAGTTGATTGGAGCTTGTCTGTAGACTATATTTAAGGTCTAGTTATGTAATTGGGGGAGAAATTTAGTTTACTCCTGCCATAGAACCTGACAGATAGAGTTGAACCTACTTATACTTAAAAAATCAGACATTTATAAAAGTCCACTATTTTGTTCTTACACCATCTTTGAGTTGAAGTGATGACCAGAAAATCCAGAGTTCCCCCCACCTACAGAATTCTGAAAATTCAGGCACAAAAAGTTCAGATATCAGATGAGGAATCCACACATCACAGTTAGACTATGGAATGTTGTAAGATAACTCTATAGGGATTAATTTTGCATATTTGCCCAGATTTTAACCATGTTTCACATAAAAAATGGCACAAAATTGCTAGTACAGTCTAGGAATCCCATGATTAGGTTGGAAACCATGCAGTGAGGAATTATAAACGCATATTCAGTGGAAGGAAAATTACATAGTTTTGGAGTTTCTTGAATTCAGACTGGAATATCAAATGTAGTACTCAGATCATTATATTAGTTTGTGATTATCCCAAAAAAATCTCATACATTATGTTATTTTGATAAGAATTATTTTTAACTTGAGTAATGCATTCCACTCCGAGTGAAGCCTAATGTAGTATAAAAATATGTCATTGTGTCAGCTTAATAACTAAGCCTTCTTTTGTTTAAAATATTGAAGAACTTTTCCCCATTCAACTTCTATGAAAAACAGCTCCTAGATTATCATTACTAAAAGAAAGCACCTAAAAAAGGGTCAATGGAATATGCAGCTGGAAATTATTAACTTACAGCCCATGTAAAGACCAAGGTGACATCTGCAGAAGTCCTTCCTTTATTAGACAACTGAAGAAGGCATAAAGCACTACCTTAGAACTGTGGCGACGTGATCAATTCTAATATAAATGAAATTTCTTCAATTCTCTTTCGTACCGTATAAGTAAATACTGATACTGGGAAACTGCTCTCCTTATAATTGTGGGGAATAAAAGGTGAAATTTGGCAAGAAACAATTGTAAGTTCTGGGTCAGGTTCACCTGCTTTGACAAATCAATACAAAATACAGAATGTTGTAAGTGATATCACAAGTTTGAACTGTTTACAGTGGGAGCAAAAAATTTACCCTCATACGTTGTCCAAGCCCTTGGAAACAAAGCATGGTATGTACACTTCTCGCCATTCAAATTCCAATCCCAAGTTTCAATACCAGAAGCAGTGTCATCTCTACATAGTGATTGACAAAGCAATAATGTGATGTCTCACTCATGGTTTTAGATGGCATATACTAATTTCAAAAAAATTAGAGAAGCGCAAGTCCTGGATAATACGTTACTTGGGTACCTTTGGGCGTTCAGTGCATAATACACTTGAGAATTTTCCACCATTTGGGAGTGAAACAAAAACCTAAATGAGTAAAGGAAACCTAGAGATTCACTACTGCTTGATAAGAAGTACTAAAGATAAATCTATAGCATTTTTATTCATCCAACCAAAAAATATAATTTTGAAAGAAAAAAGGACAAAGTTTGTTCATGGTAAAATTCAACAGCATGGTGTTAACATACATATAAAGCCTAAGTGCAAATGGATAGATGCATAGTTGCTGACTGATTGATTCCTTCTTTTCCAGTGATTGGTGGATTAGTTTATGCAATTCTCAATTGCCATTTTACTATTTTTTCTAATATCCACTTGTGCTTATCTTGTTTGGAGTAATAGTGATAGCATAAGGGATAAACTGTCCTGATAATCTATTCAAATCTGTAAATGATCTTCTAATCACCATATCTGAGCTTGTCCAACAAACTTCACTGTTCCAAATAAAAATTATTCTTCTATGTCATACCAATTAATATAACTCACAGAAATATTTTCAGCAACTAGTGGCACTTCTATAAATGAAAACCTTTTGTTTATGATGTTCAATTTCACCCCAAAACATGTGAACACATTCTGGTGCCCTGAAATAGTTTCCATTGTTTGGGGGATAAAAATAGATATGGCTTCAGTAGATGCGAACTCACAGAGAATTGATTTGCTAAAATGGGGCTTTCTTCACATATTCTAGGGAACAGTTTAAAGCATTGAAACTGGCCTCTGTAGCTTCTTCCAATGCTTCCTGCACTAAAATCATGCTTTCAAACATAAAAGTGATATTCGAAGAACAAAACAAAATAGCTCTATTCATATATGCTTGAACTACTAGATTTTTTTATTATAAATACTTGAACTACTAGATAATTGCAGTTCATTTCAAATAATAATAGCTGATAAAATTTCTGATTCATTATATATATATAAATGTACAGTGTCCAACATCACTTATCAGCATAAGTCTATTTTCAGTTGTAAAAATTTGACCACACCCCCAATACCACCTAAAGAAACACCATGATGACCTCAATGGTGCGCCTATTGAAAAAATCAAATATTGCCATCTGATTGAAGGACAAGTGGTTGTAAGAGAATAGGGGGAAAAATCACCAAATTCATAAAGAAGAAATCATTTGAGGTAAGATATATTACTCTTCCTTTTGCTGCTTCTTCCTTGGCATGACAGAATAATCGAATGCCTATAGGAGCCTTCAAAACCACATAACAATAATGAAAAAGATTTTAATTTGATATCTACTCTTTTCATCCAGTGACTTAACTTCCCTATGGTATTAATTGGATTTCAATTTAATGATATAAGGTGTGACTTTATCTAATGTTGTTTTGACCACACAATGCATCATTTAGTTGGAGAATAAAGCATGTAGCAAATGCTATTGGCAAAATTCGCTCTATAGCACAATTTTAGAAAAATATTAAGAGAATAGCACACAAACAAAGTTATTTAGTTATGTAGCACATTTTTTGAACTCGAGTTTGTCAAACTCGAGTACCAACTCAAACTCAAACTCAAGTTTGACAAAAGTTCTAAGCAGTATGCACCCATACTGATTGGAACTCAAGTTTGTCAAATTTGAGTTCTAGCCCAAACTTGAATTTGACAAACTCGAGTTCCAAAAAATGTGCTACATAACTAAATAATTTTGTCTGTGTGCTATGCCCCTAAATTTTTTCTAAAAACGTGATATTTAGCAAATTTTGCCGTCTACTATTTGCAGATTAATATATGAGCCCATATGCAAATGGGCTAAAGCTAGCGCCTCTTAACTTGCATATGAATTTTGAAAGGTTCCTAACATATAATGATCTCAACAGTACAGTGATTCAAAAATATTATCTAAATGAAGTTCAGAAAAGCGTCCATTGAATATCATATATGCAATATGGACGCTTATGATTGCACCCATAGCGAAGTCCACCGAAGATGCAAAATAAAACTAAATTTCAGTTGATTATAATATTTAATTGCTTATGCAGATTCTAACACAGTAAAGCTCATTAACAAAGCAATTGATATTATACACCAGTTCTAGCATAAACTCAAAAAGCCATTTAACTATGGATTATTGGAGGAGAAAGTATTTCTTATATTACTGGAGATCTAAGTACAAACACCCCAAAATCCTCGATGTGTCTGTGTCTGACATGGGCATGCTAGGGACACTCCGATCTTTTGCATGTGCCCTGGTATGTGAGAAGGAAAAATATAATTTTTTTTTTTTTTTTTTAAAACTCCTTTGATTTTATGTAGGTGTTTATTTTGAAAACTTAAGATAAACACAAAAATACACCTAAAAATAAACATAATATACCTAAAGATATTAATTATTTATTTATTTATCATATCTTAATGGTGTTGTATTCTAATTTTTCAAGAATTTTTGCGTTGGGGAGTGGGGATGCCAGGCATTCAAGACTAACACATTTTATTTTTATTTGAGCTAATAATATGCAGGCTCACAGTGGACTTTGTTTTACATGACTAATCCACTCATCATACCAAACTCTTTTTTTTTTTTTTTTATAGAAGGTGAAGGAGATGAACTCAACCAAGCTTCTTCTCAACAACAACAACAACCAAAAATAAATAAATAAATAAAACTCAACAAAGCTATATCCCTATATCACAACTTTACTCCTGAGGCCCAAAAAGAAAAGGCTTAAAGATGAGGGAAAACTGCTCCTATATGGTCTAATTAAGTTCTGAGATATGGTCTCACAATAGAACCCACTAAGAAAACTGGATCAGCATACTTAGATTCAATCCAACGTTAATTTGGGCCATTGAAATACATGCTACAATCGAAGGCATGCCTAGGCCCAAAACAAAAAAGGGAAAGTGATACATTTTGAACACTCGATTTTGAGTGACACTTACAGAGTTAGCTTTCCTAAGATGGTACAGAGCTTCATTCCTAAAGCTTGTAATTTCTATGATCTGCAGTGAGTCTCCCAAATTAATCCTTGACTAAAGACCTTGATTCTAAAAGGATTATTAAGAGAAAAGGTTCAATCAAGTATCAAACCAGATGTGTTCCACTCCCTAATGGCTTTGTTTCTATTGCATATATCCACACCACAGCACAAGTAAAGCTTAATAAATTATTTTTTAAAATTGGGTGTTTTTTTTTATGGCCTATGTTCACTTAGAAAACCCTTGAGGGCTACATCTTTATTTTATGAGAGTGCAGTACATCTGTATTACAATGACCCCATCATGAGTATATATAGGAGGCTAAATTCTAAACTAACCATACACTAATTCTGTTTAATAGACTTCTAGACTTTTAGTACAAGTAAAAGACTTGGCTTACACACAAAATAAAATTGAGCTTAAGCGTATGGCCTAATATATCTCTAACATTTGTTTAGTGTTTTTTGCAGTGGAATTGACAGAACTTTGTTGGCCATCTAAAAATGCAGGTTTGAATTGTTTGCTGCCACAAAGCTCATGCGTCCAAATGCAAGGAACCTAAGCACCAAAAGACAACAAGGTAGGTATAGATGGCAACTGCTTTATGTTCATGGAAATTAAGGACCTTCATTATTCATAGATTAGGACAAATAGCAATGACTTTTCTGTATCAAAATTCATCATGATCCGTAAAAATAGCCACCGATTCTTTTAACTAAGACGTAACTTATGATTGCACCGAAGATGCAGTACTGAAGTCTGAAGATGACTGCCACATGCAACTTTCAAACCCTTAATAGTTCTTTCATCCATATTGCATCTATAATGATCTCAACAGAACAGTGATTCAAATATCATATCTGAATAAATTTCAGAAAAGCATCCATTGAATATTGAATATGCAATATGCAAAACTGAAAGCTGACTGTCGCAAAATAAAACAAAATTTCAGTTGATTGTAATATTTAATTGCTTATGCAGATTCTAACACAGTAAATCTTACTAACAATGCAATTGATATTATACACCAGTTCTAGCATAAACTCCAAGCCATTGAACCATGGATTATTGGAGGAGAATGTGTTTCTTATATCACAGGAGATCTAAGTACAAACACCCCAAAATCCTCCACATGTCTGTGTCTGACATGGGCATGTCAGGACACTCCTATCTATTAGCATGTGGCCCGGTATGTGAGAAGGAAAAATATAATATTTTTTTTTATTTTAAAAATTTTCCTTTGATTTTATATAAGCGTTTATTCTGAAAACTCAAAATAAACACAACAATACACCTAAAAATAAACATAATATACCTAAAGACTACACATTTTATTTTTATTTGAGCTAATAATATGCAGGCTCATAGAGGACTTTGTTTTACATGACTAATCCATTCATCAAACCAAACTCATTTAGTTTTTATTTTTTATTTTTTTAGAGGGTGAAGGAGATGAAGTGATGAACTCAATAAAGCTACATGCCTATATCACACTTAACTCCTGAGCTGACCACTGATTAAAGTTAAACCGCTGCACTTACAAGACACGTTTCCAAGGCCCAAAAAGAAAGAAGTTAAAGATAGGGGAAAAACTGCTCTTATATTGGTCTAAGTAAGTTCTGAAATATGGACCTCACAAGAGAACCCACTAAGAAAACTGGATCAACGTACTTAGATTCAATCCAACATTAATTTGGGCCATTGACAAATATGCTACAATCAAAGGCATGCCTAAGCCCAAAACAAAAAGGAGGGGAAAATAGTGTAAAGCTGGTAATCTGTAGTGTAAAGCTAGAGTTGGTGATGACGTTGCTTGGTTCCTAAGCCATTGTGAATCCAAAATTTTGAGTGACACTACAGAGTTGGCTTTCCTTAGATTGTACAGAGCTTCATTTTCTAAAACTACAATTTCTTGAGTGCAGAGCTCCATTTTCTAAAGCTACAACTTTAAGAATCGAGGGCTGTGAGTTGACAGAACTTTGTTGGCCATCTAGAAATACAACTTTGATTTGTTTTCTGCTAAAAAGCTCATGCGTCTAAATGCAAGGAACCTAAGCACCAAAAGGGAAAAAAGGTATGTATATTTGTGTATAAGGCAACTGCATTATGTATTTTCAGCCAATTCTATTCTAATTCCCTCTACTCCCCCTCCCTCCCCCCTCAATTCAAACAGAGCCAAAGGGCTCCCTTTTTTCAAAACAAAATATGGCACCAAAATTATAGGAGCACCTTAATCTGGGCCCTGTGCTGTGAATAAGTATAACCGCAGAGACAAAGTGTGCCACAAAAAATCTGTTTTTGTAAGGTATTTCTGGTTAATAATAACTGACACATTAACTTCATATAATAACAACACTTACAATCAAATATTATGGCAGCTGTTGTCTCATCACTGCTTTATCTTAATAGCAATTTCATAACGAAGTTTCTTGCATGTCAACTGAGACATTTTGCCAATTACCAATTATAGAAGATGATTTCCCAAGATGCTGCAACTGATTTCTTACTAAGAGCACGATGCTTGGAAGTGCATGACTTGTAATTAAATATCAAATGAGAGATACATAACTCTCAACAAATATGTCAGAATCCACATGTAAAGCTACCCAACCACATTAGTAGGTAAACAAGACTACATATACAAATTCGTAGTGCAATGTCTGTACAATTTCCAAGCAAATTGATCCACCCACTTTTTTTTGAAGTACTATTTGGGATCAATGATCTTGCTGCCTAGAATCTCAAATTGATACCATGCTGTGAGCTGGATGGGCTTTATAAAAACTGAGTACCATTAGACCACAAGGATCAAGTAAATTGGAGCCTAGACTTGATCTGCCATGGTCACATAAGCAGGTCATCAAGAAATGGGGTGCTGAATGGTAGCTTGATGAGCCCAGAGGCCACTAGGATTGACAAAGTCTAAATTGGTATTACCCATTAAAACACAAACATGAGGAACTTTTTTCCTGAAAATAGCAAAAGTATAGAGGACAATCTCAAGAACTTGTACATTTGCAATTTTGCAGAATATATCAGCTTTTTAGGATATATAATTTTTTTTTTCCTGAATCAATAGCAATTTGTATTCTGATGAAATATTTGGGACATTCCTATTTAAATTGTTGCATTTTATATTCTTTGTATAAGTTGATTTTCTGTGGTCTATTAGTTGTGTACTTAACTTGCACCTAGCTAGTGGCCTTCAATGAATTTCAGATCATTACATTGCACAACAGAGCAGTCAGAGACAACATTTATCAAAGATTCAAACATCTTACAAATGTAGCTATATACAATGAGGACGACTGATTTATGAAGTTCCCTTCCCCCTCCCCTTCGGCCAAAACTTAAAAACAACAACAAAACCTTAGTCCCTATTTTTTTGGGGTCAGTTATGACTATGGATCTCTAACAAATTAGTCAAGATCGGCCAAATTTTACATATGTTGATTTTTTTTTTTTTTTTTTTTGTATGACTGATTGATATTTTCCTTTCCTTTCAAGGTACAAGGTTTGCCCCATAGTGGGATTTTTTTATAAGTTAAAAGTGTCTTTCCATCATTTGGGGAAAATTTTCTTATATGCAACAGAAAGACATTCCAAGAGACAAAAGCAGTAATAGGTAAATTGCATTAATCATGCTCACCGGGTGTCATCAGCTACTACATACTTGCATTAAACTCTAGAATCTTCCTCAAAACCATATGAATATTTTATTGACTTCAGCAGCAGCCTAATTAATTAACTCTTAGTCTATTAAAAAAAAGTCTAATACAAATCCGTTAATAACAATAGGTAATTCTCCTCATGCATTCAAAACTAGAAATATAAGGATTCAAGTGATAGTTCAATGGTAATGGCATTCTTTATGATATCCCATATTTGTGGTTCGAATGCCACTCCCTGCCCCCCCCCCCCCCATTATCTACTTTTTTTTTTTTTAAAAAAAAAAAAAAAAAAAAAAACCTCAGAGAAGCAACCCACTCAAAATTCCAATGAACAAAATATACTCTCTTTATTGGTATAAAGAGTAAAGACATTACACCAAATCCTCTTGTTTAGTTGTTCTGCTAATCAATTTCACTCTAAGCCAGCATGCCACTGCTCAGCACCTCCTGCTTGCTATTTCTTCTAAGAATTGAATTAATTACATGGTCACAATTAAAAAACCCAAATTATCCAATGATGCATATAGAATACTAGTCTTAAATTAATAGATGGTCCTTCAAACTCTGGCATCTTCCTTAAACCCTACGAACTATTTTATATTATTGACTTCTGCAGCTCAATTAATTTTACTCTTTCTTCCACCAACCACAAGTATAAAAATTAAAAATACCTTCACCAGCTCACAAAGACTAAAGGAACACTTTATTCTTTTATAACCTAATCCACTATCACAATAAGTAATCAATTACAAATAAAATAAACATCAGACATCCAAAGCTTATAATGCTGTACAAAGATAGGAAGTTATGCAAACTTGATTGAGTCTGATTTCCTAAGTGGCCAAACCACAATTTTGGTCCCTATACATTTAAATGTGTCAGACTGTCAGTTTTGACTCTCAATTGTCATTAGAAGTAGACTTGATTGAGGATAAAATTGACTTGAGAATTGAGATTGAAAGTTGAGCGACAAAATTGACACAATCATGTAAAGCAATGAAATTACAATTTCCCTAATTTTTGGAGGACCAAAAGTATAGTTTGGCCTTCAACAATCCAAAAATAATGTTTACATTTTATGATAAAAAGAGCAACAAAATTGTTTACTTCATAGTCTACTTGTGTTTTGGACAAGTGAGTTTAGCCTGAAAAAGACTCAAATTAGAGACCTCTGTTGATTGTGCTATACCTTGGAGCCACTTGAGAATTTAGTTCATTTTAATACTTTTATATTGCAAAAATTATAGAGAACCTAAATGGTCTTCATCAACAATCACGCCACAAATGAACATACAAGCAAAACATGTTTGACTTCCCAACACTACTGTCTAAAACATAAAATCACAAAGAATTGAATTTGAAAAATGATTACCAGAGTCTCTAAACCTGGTTTGGGTCCAAGTCTCTAGCGACTCTCCGGTCTCACGGAGCTTCTTCTCCACAGGGCTTTCAAACTTGTCACTAAAACTCATGGAAGCCAAGTCGAACTTAGACTTGTCTAACTCGTCCAATTCCCTGAACAAAGTAACCTCAAAACAAACATTTAGAACCACAACAATGTCATTACCTATATATGAATATGATGTCAACAATACATCATGGACAAAAAATGGACCTTTATTCAAAATCCACTATCAGAGTTCGAAATTATCATTTAAATATCATATTACTTATGAAAGTGAATCTTTATCTTATTTAGATTCAACAGGACAGAGATAACAACACTGCACTATAAGATACCAGTAAACGAACAAATAACTCAAGAACTATATATTAAACTTTCTCATAGCAAAATACCAACATAGTTTCTAACTTAAAAAAAAAAAAAAAAAAAAAAAAAAAAAAAAAAAAAAAAAAAAACTAACAAACTCGCCACAAACTTTATCTTAAGCCTGAGCTAAGTAAGCTAAAACAACACATACATACAAAAGCATAAAATGCAAATGTCTCTGCCCCCACCAAATCAGTAAGCAGTTCTTCCATCACCTTCGGTGATCATATCTTTGAATGCCCCACCACTTGGAATCATAGGAAGCACATGTTCTTGATGTGGTACAATCACATCTAACAAGTACGGGCCAGGAGTATCCAACATCTTCTGAATTGCACCTCTTACATCTTCTTTCCTTGTCACACGAGCTGCAGGAATCTCACAAGCCTCAGCAAACTTCAACATATTAGGGAAAATCTCACTCTCCTTAGAAGGGTCACCAAGATAAGTATGAGCCCTATTAGCCTTATAAAACCTATCCTCCCACTGCACCACCATACCCAAATGCTGATTATTCAACAACATGATCTTCACAGGAAGATTCTCCACCCGAATCGTCGCCAACTCCTGCACATTCATTATAAAACTCCCATCACCATCAATGTCCACAACAACTGCATCAGGATTCGCCACGGCAGCTCCAACAGCAGCAGGCAATCCAAACCCCATCGCGCCTAAACCCCCGGAAGTCAACCACTGGCGCGGCCTCTTATACTTATAAAACTGAGCAGCCCACATTTGATGCTGCCCAACACCAGTGCTTATAATTGCATTTCCATCAGTCAATTCGTCGAGCACTTGAATGGCATACTGTGGCGGAATCAACTCATCAAAAGTCTTGAAACCCAAAGGGTTCTTCTCCTTTACTGCCTTCAACTCATCCCTCCAAGCCGAGAAATCAAGCTTAACCTTGTTAGATTTCGCTTCTAACAAGTTATTCATCCCCTCCAATGCCAATTTCATATCGGCACACACCGAAACATGAGGCTGCTTATTCTTCCCAATCTCAGCCGAATCAATATCAATATGAACAATCTTCGCCCGACTCGCAAAAGCCTCAATCTTTCCAGTAACACGGTCATCAAACCTGACCCCAAATGCAAGCAACAAATCAGACTTATCAACAGCGTAATTCGCATAAACCGTACCGTGCATTCCAAGCATTTGAAGCGACAAGTCGTCTGATAAAGGAAACGCGCCGAGACCCATCAAAGTACTCGCCACTGGGATCCCAGTCAACTCAACAAACCGGGTTAACTCGGGGCTCGAATTCAAACACCCACCACCGGCATACAAAACTGGTTTTTTTGACTCGGAGATCAACCTTACTATTTGTTCCAGCTGGTTTTGGCTCGGAGGCTTTGGTAACCGAGAATTATAGCCTGCTAATCCAATGGGTTGGTCCCAATCGGGCACGACAAGCTGCTGCTGAATATCTTTCGGAACATCGATGAGAACCGGGCCGGGTCGACCCGAAGTGGCCAAGTAGAATGCTTCTTCGACGATCCGAGGAATGTCCTCCACATCGAGTACGAGGTAATTGTGCTTGGTGATGGAGCGCGTGACCTCCACGATGGGAGTTTCTTGAAATGCGTCTGTGCCAATCATTCGGCGAGGGACTTGGCCGGTGATTGCGACAATGGGGACGCTGTCCAGGAGCGCGTCGGCGAGGCCACTCACGAGGTTGGTGGCGCCGGGGCCGGAGGTGGCTATGCAGACGCCGGGGAGGCCAGAGGAGCGCGCGTAGCCCTCGGCGGCGAAGACGCCGCCTTGCTCGTGGCGAGGGAGGACGTTGCGGATTGAATTGGAGCGCGTGAGGGCCTGGTGGATCTCCAACGACGCGCCGCCGGGGTAGGCGAAGACGTTGCTCACCCCTTGGCGCTCGAGGGCCTCGACGAGGACGTCGGCGCCCTTGCGAGGCTCGTCAGGAGCAAATCTGGAAACGAAGGGCTGCTGGTTGGAGGGCAGTTTGGGTATTTGAGGAGTAGTGGCGGCTGGGGCAGCTGAGTTCGTTGTTGTGGCGGTTGATTTTGGGCGAGGGAGGGAGTTAGAGATGTGGAGGGTGCGAATGGGTTTGTGGGGAATGTGGGAAAAGGGGAGAGTGAATCCGGAAATGAGAGATTTCGATGACAGAGAAGAAGAACAAAGCTTACAGTTAGGGAAATTGGTGGTGGTGGAGGTGGTGGCAGCCGCCATTTCCGACTGTTTGGAAAAACTTGGAGACTTTCGTTTGGGAGCAGAGTGGGCCGATGCGTCAAAAGGAAAAAAAAAAAGAGACGAAGTGGCGCTGAGAATAAGAGAGGTAGTTGTAGGGTTCCTATAAATAAAGAGCTGTTGTGATTTTTGCCTAAAATGCCCATGGGATTTTTGTATTTTTTATGGGTATAATAGGAATCTGATAAATTTTATGGTCCAAGATGGAAGATTCCATGAATCCCATAAATCAATTGTCTTTTTTTAGTAGATTTTATAAAAATACAAAGCATTTCATCAAACGTGTAAAAGTAATGACAAAATTAATAAAATTGTAGAGGAATTTAGAGTGGGCAATACCTGTGTGGTGTGCGGAGAGACAAATCAGATATATATAAGAGAACCCTTTTTTTTATCCTCTCTATTTCTTGCTCTCCAAATCTTGAAGAAAATAATTGCAGCCTGAGCAAGAGAAAGCACGATAAATAAATTAAAAAGCTCAGTTGGTTTTGGAAAGGGATATTTGGGTTTAGAGTCTCAACGTTCAACGTTGTGTTGTAGGCGAGAGCTTGTTGGCTTATCAGATATGGGAATGGGAGTCACTGGCGTGGCGAGTAGTGTACAGGGTAATTGCAAATTAAAAAAATAAATAAAAAAAATACAAAATTACGTTAACTGCCCCCAAACTTTAAAAATCCTGCTTTTACCTTTTTAGGATAAAAATGTAATTGTCTTCTTTTCTCCCGTTAAAATAAAAAAAAAAAAAGTTTTGCCCAAATGCAAATATATGAAATGCGTGTGACAGGTTTTTTTTTCTTTTTTATTTTTTTTTTTAAGAAAGAACTACTCCTTCTTCTAAAAAAAAAGATTTTTTTTTTAAAGTTTAAATAAAGAAAAGTATTACGTACACAATATTTCACAACAAATTATAAATAGTTAATTATTATCAATATATATATACATATATACATATATATTTATATATAAAATCTAAATATCTGAAATTCTCACAATTTTTCACATCGTCACTATTTTTTTTTTTAATTCTTTTTATTTTAAGTTTTATATCTTATATATTTATTATTTCTTTTCAACGTGCTCCTACTTTTTTGCTAAGCCCTACAAATTTTCACGTTAATATTATTTAAAAAAAAAAACTGATTTTATATGATAAATATTAGAAAATCATATATAGATACGTATAGTTAGATTAATGCCACTTAGCCAGTTGTCGTGTATTAAGAGTCCCATTAGGAATTGGATTTTATTGGAGTGGCGTGGAAGTCTCCAAATCATGTTTGTATGCAATGCAAACTCCTTCACAATGAAGGAGGTGCCGACTTACTCTCCTATATGTGTATAAACCTATGTGTGTTGCCACAAACTATTCTTTTGTTGCAAAGACTTCTTTCTCAACCTCAAGGTACGAAAATTTCTATTCATAGCTTTCTCTCTTTAGTTTTTGTATTCTTTCTTTAATACTAGTTTGTGTATGTTTTTCCTTTGATGGCATGTGTTTGTGTAATTCTTTCTTTAATAGTATTTTGTGTATGTTTTTCCTTTGATGGTCCGTGTTTGTGTAATTCTTTCTTTAATAGTAGTTTGTGTATGTTTTTCCTTTAATGGTTTGTGTTTGTGTTTGTGTTTGTTTTTCCTTTAATAGTCTGTGTTGAGTATATTGCCTTCATATTCTATGTTTTCTTTTCGTTTGATATTTATTGGCTTATATTATAGATTGTAATGTATATATTCATCAAACAATTTTGTTAATTGGTTTTTACATCCTTAAACATCACCCATTCATGCATGGAGATCCTGTGCAATATACCACTAGGTTATTGTAGAGTGAAATTCTCTCACAACAATTTTGACATTTTTACTTCTTTTTTTTCAATTTTTTTATTAAAGGGTTTAGATTCAAAGTTACGGAAGCAACTTTCAATCCAAACCTTCCAAAATTTTTTCTATTGATGAATTAAAACGCTAGTGACTTTATTTCATAAAGTCATTTTTTTTATTCTTAAGTAGAAAGGATAAGATTAAAAGAATGCAAAACTATTTTATAAGCGTGCTAATTACATGGAAACCTAATTCAATTAGAATTAGAAGACAGAAGTTACCACATAGAATAGAAACCTAATTCAACTAAAATAGAAACATAATTCAATTAAAATTAGTAGAATAGAAGTTACCACATAGTGTTCTGTATTATATGTTAATTTATTTATATTTGGTTTTGAAATTTGCTATTATTGCTTTAAAGTGTGAATAATAAAGGAAAAAATGTTCCAAATTTAGAAGATACTCTTTAACCCTTTATTCCAAATGTTAGTTTTAATATATTACTTTTACAGTTTTACTTAAACTAAGTGATATTTGAATGTCGGTGGAATTTTCATAGTGAGATTGTGTTTGAAATTGTAACTTTTAAATCAGTGTGTTGGATTATGATACTTTTTTTATTATTAATATTGTTTGGTTCCTTAGCATAATAGTTAGAACTTAGAAGATGTATGGGCATGGTCATAAGAATACGTTTGTTCTATTCTCTGCCTTGTACAACACTTTAATATATAACATTGGTTACACATTTTTGGATTGAATATTCACTTTAGGATGCTGATTATAATGAGAAGAATTTTGTGTAACAGATCGCCTTCTTTAAACTCTACCATTGGCCCAAATATTGGAAAAAATATTTCTTATAGGACTTTTAATCCATCCTTAACAATTGTAGCTGCTCTTACTTGTACTAAAATTTCCGACTTTTTAAATCAAATTGTTTTTGTGGGCGCATTTTTTTTGCGAGGAGACCAAGTGCTGAACTTGTAATCTCTAGCTTGCCGAGGAGACCAAGTGCACTTGTAGTCTCTGGCCTTTGTCCCAAATCGAAAGAATCTTCCCCCACTTTCTGCCTTATAAGCCACGAAGCGTAGGAGTAGTGTACCATCAGTTTAGTTATTCCTCGGCAAGCCAGAGATTACAAGTTCAGCACCTGGTCTCCTCGCCAAAAAATGTGCCCACAGTTTTCTTCTAAAAGCCTGTGTTATTACCCAATCCATTAAATACCATTATCTTTGTTTTCATACTAAAAGTTTGTATTCCGGTAAATTTATATCTTCTTTGTGGTGGGGAGTTTAATGAAAAGTTTTTAAAATCTCATATTCAATAGTTTTCCAGTGCGTCACACGGGTTAGTGACTAGTTGGTTATAACATGGAACTGAAGTGATAGATTTAGACTTCAAAATTTAAAAATTTGGGACTAAAATTTTATTGTTGTTATATAGTATGACAAGATTATAAGAGGGTGTACATATAAGAGGTTTTATAAGAAGATATTATAATATTTAAAATCAATTGAAAAGAATATTAGAATAATAACTTGAAACTTACGTGATAAATAGTAACAAGCTCAAATAAGCCTAGTCAAAAGACTTGATCAAAGGATTTTATCTCTACTTTTGGAGGGTAATAGTCTAATAGATTTGCTAGACAAAGTACATGTTTTCTCTACACGGGGGTTGAGTCTAAATCTTTTACTGAACTTTTTCTTCTGCTCTACTCTATCCTCCACAAATAGAAATTTGCCACATATACACCTAATTAATGTTTGATATATTTAATTCTTGGACATTTTTTTTTTTCATATTTTGGTAGTCTGGTATTTGAGTTTAACACGACAATAAAATAAAGAAATATTCCCCACTTCCCTTGGAAAAAGGGATCACTTGATTTTGTTGTCGTTGTCAATAGGAATTAGATATTAATTAAGAGTTAATGTCTTCCAACCCTATTAATGATGTAACTTATTTCACAACCTGTCAATATAGACCAAATAACTTTTGAGAAATGTTATGTCACATTTTCATGACAAAACTTAAGAGGACAAATTGTTATTGATGGGTAAAATAATGATATCAGTGGTGAGCTCAAATTAGAACTAATAACAATTTACCATTCAAAATTTATTGTGAAAATATTATAGACATATCATTATTCATAACTTTTACATAAACACACTATAAATATCAATTTTATTTCTTATCATTATCTAACTTGCTCAAATTGTGGAGAAAATTGCCACTATATTCTTTCTAAATTGTGGAAAAAATTGATACTAACGGCAATTGATGGTTTATGTTGTAAGCCCAAATTAAAACTAATAACAGATGTGTCATCTTCGTTTCAATCAAACAAGAAGATTGAAGGCATCATCTACAAAAATTGTCATGGCTTAGAAGCCAGACCTTGGACAAAGATGACTATGGATCTAAACAAAGAGGCCGAAGCAAGACAATTAGGCAAGTGTGCATTGAGACATGAGAGGGAAACAACATTCACACACAGCTATTATAGCATTGAAATCCAAAATGTTATTTTGCCCCCACAACAACAAAAAACAAGCAACATTTGATTGTCTATTCTTAAAAAAATTTAAACACTTGCTATAGCAACCTCCTTATTATACTACAACCTACTATAGCAAGTTTTACTCTCTTTTTTTATTAGCTTTAATTCCTCTCGCCTCTCTCCTAACTCTCTCTTCCCTCTCAGTCTCTCTCACCTTGTTTTCTCCCTCTCTCTCTATATGACTCTCTCTCTCTCTCTCTCTCTCATCAAACCTCTATGACTGACCTAACAAATCTCCATTTTTGCCACTGGCATCATCGATGGCTGTGCAATGATGCATGAAGTGAAGTGGCGGATAAATGTGGGTCTCATGGATTGGTGGAGCTCATGGATTTGATGTGGCAAATCGAGAGATATCATGTCATAGACAAAGAGAGAAAATGAATAAATAAATAGTGTTGATTTTATGTGATAAATAAGAAATTGAATGTTGTGTGAATTGTAAAATAATAATATGTTAAAATAGATAAAGTAATTTTTTGTGTTAAAATAGTTTTTATTTTATTTTTGAATACCCAGACGCTAATGCTCTTAGCTATAAATAATCCTCAAGTATACCTATTCGCCTACCAAAATTGATCTATCCTTCCTTCAAAGCATTTTGGATGCTCTTTGGATGCCAGATCGTTTTACTAGTCTTTGATTAGAAGCTCAAGGATTAATCCCGTTGGGGGGGAGCCTGTCTCCAGCCCCCCTCCCCATGACTACCACACCATCTCACAAGGACAAGGGGCTGTCATAGCCGTCAGCCCAACCAAGCCTAGTCCAATTGAGTAAACATATTCTGAAAGATTAACGAAGCCAGAAGGATGCTCTGGTTTTATTTGTTTTTAGGCCCATTGAGCTCAAACTCAAAATGGAGCCAACCAATTCACTATCCAAAATATAAGAAGATCAATCAATACAGGTCATTATAGAAAAACAAAAGTACAAAACCACCAAATTTCATTGTCTACTAGAGAAATGCACACATATTAAATAAGACCTAAGAAGCTACTTGCTAAGCATTCCTCTTTAAAATTAAGTTTCACCCTGACCCATCTGCCTTCCACCTCTAGCAAATTAGTGCTTCTTCACATGACCTGCATTTTCATACAAACACAAAATCAATCCTCGCATTAATTATACACCAAAAGTAAAAAGAAATTAAAAAAAAAAAAAAAAAAATCTCTCTCCATGATCTACTTCAAGCAGCTAGAAGCTAAAATTCATACATCATTATATTACAACTACCAAAAGCATCTCAGGAACAGCCTCTCAACAGCTTACTTATGAACATTAATATCAGAAACTTTCTCCAAAATTCGGATGTGCAAACAGATGACATCAAGTACAGCTTATAAAAAAATGTAAACATTACATTCTCAAACTATTTTTCCCGATAATATATATGCGATGCCTTTAAATAGCAGCAATATAGATGGCTAGTGCTGATGGTTATCACAAGTATGATTAAACAATACACATTGAGACTTGAGTTGTACATTATGAAAACAAAATAGAGATGAAACTATAGGACATCTTAGAAAAGAGAAAACACTTTTCAGATAGGCATTTATACAATGGTGCGATACACCACAATGGTAGTGATCCAGCAGAAACCACTATTTTATAATAACCTGATAAGCTCTTTTAAATATTTATTTTTTGATCATTAGTCATGAATTATGTAGCATCACAACATTTTGAGTTTTCAACCTATACAAAAGTCTATCACCAATGTCTGCAAGTACAAAAATCCACAATCTGAGGCTGAGACTAAAATAAAAACTAAGAACCATTCATTGCACCAAACTAAAATGCCAAAGAAATACGAAGATCATATTTAAACCATCTCCAATAAACGGTGGAGGAAGAAATACCATCAATAAGACCATAAAATCACTATCGCGATTTCTCATAATGCTTCCATCTAAACTCTCAAACTTTCAGTATCATTTTTATAAAGTCATACTACAATTTTTAATCCTCTAACAATGGGGGTAATATCAATTTTATCCTTATGCATTTAATTCAGTCAATTTTTTCACTCATAACTTTTAAACTAGAAAGCACGGACATGGAAACGAGTATGGGTACGGGTACGGGTACGGGTACGGGTATGACACGGTAACATGGTATTCTTTTGAAATAATTATTATATATATATTTTTTATATTTTCTACATATTGTTAAGCATTTATTTTTCATAGAATGTTAAATATATAAATCAATTTAAGAGCAATAAACGATAATAAAGTGAATTCATGACTATGAAAGGATGTTTAGAAATTAGAATACAAACCAAGAATAGGAATATTTATTAATTTTCAAATGCATGGTTACCATTAGAGCATGAATGCTCTATTTTGTTTTGTGAAAGGATATTCGACTCCTCTTGTTCCCATGTCCCTCCCCTGTCCAGCATTTTTTTTTTCCTAATTTTAAAAAGGGGCACGACTAGGAGATGCATGCAGAAGTGTCTGGTGTCCGACGTGGGTGCAACACTCCAAATGAAGTGTCCATGCTTCATAGCTTTTAAACCAAGTGTATTGATCCTCAAAAAAGTAAACTCTATGCATTAAAATTGACTCTTTTTTGTGGGATTCGAACATACGTTCTCCTATAAAATAAAATTTACTCGGATTTTTGAAAGTTGGGGAACAATATTGTCCTAATAAATAGCTGAGCGATGAAATTGAAATTGTGACAAATGTACAGGATTACAATTGAAGTTTGGATTTTATCAAATTGACAAACAATGATTCTAATGGCCTCGAGCAATACATGAAATTCATTCATAACGAAACGCGATGACAATAATTCTAGAAATCAATCCTGAATCATCCAAATAAGTATTTACTTTTAATCAAAGAATTGCATGCAATTACTACTACTCACAAAAAAGATAAATATCATCAAGTGCATGTCGATTTGAATTTTCGATGAAATAAGAACACAGAGATCGAAATCAAATTCCGAAGCAAAATACCTAAGCGGAGCCGACGATGATGTTGTTGATCGGAATGAAGATGAGCTTCACGAAGAAGCCGACGAATCCCATCACCACGAATCCGATCGCTGTACGGAACGCTACCTTCGTGAATTCTGCACAAAAAACCCTAATTTCAGTGGCCGATCCACACAGATCCAAACAAAATCCACAAATGTATATATATAGTGAGAGAGAGAGAGAGAGAGAGAGAGAGAGAAAGAGAGAGAGATACCTTTGCGATCGGGCTTGTGGCAGCGCTTAACAAGGCGGACGCTGTCCTTGGCGAAGTCTCTGAGGGGATCGACCACTGAGTCAATGGCGTCCATTTCTCCGATTCTATGTGTGTGTGAGAGAGAGAGAGAGAGAGCTAGATCTGAAATTGATAACTGAGGGTTTGAAAGAGAGAGAGAGAGAATCGAGTATTTGTTGTGAAGGAAAAGATTTGGTATTAGGACACGTTTGGAAGCTGGGCTGACTTTGTATTGGTCTAAATTGGAAGGAAATTTTTTTATGATAGGACGAAAATACCCTTGAATAAACTTTGTGCTTGGACGACTCGTTCGTTTTTATTGGGCCATAAACAAGTTTAGCCTAGTATTAAAAATTGAGTCATAGTAGCGATACATAAAAAAGCACAATTTTGTGCCATAACTCATCATATGGCGAGTTATAATACATTTTTATCAATCACAATTTATCATGTGACGAATTATATCACAAATTTATGCATTTTTATGTGTTACTAGCATTACTTTAAAAGCTTAAGTTTATTTTATTTAGTTCTGTTTCGAATACAAGCCGTTCGAGCTCATTACTAAACAAAATTACGTATTCAAGCTTGTTTCATTTTCTTATCAAATAAGTTCAAAATTTTTTACCTTCACAAAATTATGAATTTTTCCTACGAATTGACTATTTATATTATCAATTAATTAATTATAATATCAAGTTTATGTAATTTTATTTTTAGACACGTATACAAATAAAAGTATAATCATTATATATATTGATCCAATCATTTCCCTCGCATCACTAAAAAGAGTTGTAATCTTTTAAAAAGTTCGTTTTCATTGCGCCATAAAAAAAGCTTAATAGAGTATTAAAATTTCAAGTTTATTTCATTTAATTTTTTTTTTAATACAAGCCAAGCTCAAGTTCGAGCTCATTACTCAACAAAATTACGTTACATATTCAAAATTGTTTCATTATTTGTCAAACAAGTTTAAATTTTTTTACCTTTTCACAAATTTATAAATTTTTATTACAAACTATTTATATTATCAATTAACTATAATTTTAAGTCTACATAAATATATTTTTAGATGCATATAAAAATATAATTATTATATGTAGTGATTTGATCCTTTCCCTCACATCACTAAAATAAAGTTGTAATCTCTTATATTTATTGCTGAAATTTACACATTTGTGGTTTTCTTAACGTAGTCTTTTTTTTTTTTTGAGGAATTCTTAACGTAGTCTTTAATTTCATCTTAAACTGCATGATTCAATTACTCCTCAAGCGTGCAAGTTGTGACACAATTGTGTTGTGTCACATTTATGTATGTTCCTATGAATGTATACAATGTATAGAGATACCTATAAATATGTATCTTCTTCTTATGTATTTTTCACTTGAGTTTGGAAACTGCCTTAACAAAATTCTAATCCAATGGGGTTTTGTATTCTGAGTCTCTTAAATCTCTTTACCTTGCTCATTTTTACATCAGTGCATGCAAGAGGAGACAGAGGACCCAATAAATACAGTTTTAAGCGGAATTACAATGTCACTTGGGGACTTAATAATGCCTTATTACCAAACCAAGAAACTGAAGTACAACTTTCTATGGACCAAAAGTCAGGTTGTGTTTCTCGTTTCCTATAGATTTCTTCCTTACTTTAAGAAAATAAAAAAGGGTTTTGAAAAAACAACACTTTAAAAAAGAAAGAAAGTGCAGTTTCAAATTGATGAAGCAAACTATAATCCCACCATGAAGAACATGAAAAGAAAAAAAAATATTGCATATAAGTTATAGAAAACAGATCAAATCTTGCGAAAAAAGAAAAGAAAAAAGAAATCTCCTTTATTACCAAAAAAAAGTATTGCACATATGTTTGATTATATGTAATTATGTATGCATGCGTATGTATTTGTTGTGTCACCTGTGTGTGTGTGTGTGTGTGTAAGAGCTAGAAAATGGCATCTAATGCTTTTCTTGTGCATTTAATATCTTAGGGTCTGGATTTGAGTCCTACAATCACTACAAATCTGGACTCTTTCATATGAGGATTAAACTACCAGAAAAGAACTCGATTGGAATTGTTACAGCTTTCTATGTGAGATTTTATATACTGCCTCTCTCATTAATCATCTTGTATTACTTTCCTTGATCCTCAATGGTTGGCATTGTCTTGCTATTGAAAGGAATATAAGGTTGGAAACTAATAACATGGTGATTGCTGCAGCTAACTTCACCACGTTCAGCAGTTAACGACAAGCACGACGAGCTTGACTTTGAGTTCTTGGGTAGTAATGGACCACCTTATACATTACAAACCAATGTGTTTATCAATGGTCAAGGGGGTAGAGAGCAAAAGATTAAACTTTGGTTTGATCCCACAAAACGCTTCCATTCTTACAAAATTCTTTGGAATCAATTTCGAGTAGTGTATGTTTGAATTCTCTCCCCCTTTGTGGTTTGCAAGTATTTCATGCCCAAACAACATTCAACAAGTCAATACACCATTATTCACAATTTTTTTCACAATTATTAACACATGGTCTGTTGTGTTTGGTACATAATAAACATAGTGTTAATGATGAAGCCAGATGAAAGTGATTTTACTCCAATCACAACAGACCACGTTAACAATAATGAAAAAAAGTTGTGAAAAAAATGGTTTCCTAACATTAGCTGACAAAAATTATTCTGGTATCATGTCATTGTGACATATTTGGCTTCTCAGGTTTTATGTGGATGACATTCCTATCAGAGTGTTTAAAAACAACGCAAAAATTGGGGTGAGTTACCCATCAAAGCCAATGCGAGTGATCGGAAGCCTATGGAATCCAGAAAGTTGGGCATCTAATGGGATCAAAACTGATTGGAGTCAAGCACCCTTCAAGGCCAAATTTCAAGATTTCAAGATTCATGGCTGCACACTGGAAACCGGAGGCAATAAGAATTGTCATTCTTCAAAGCTCTGGTGGAACAGTAAGAAATACCAGAGTCTAAACGTTTGAGAGCAAAGAGCATATCAAAATGTAAGGAGGAATTACATGACTTATGATTATTGTTCTGATAGGTCAAGGCACCCTAAAACCCCACCAGAATGCCGAAGAAACAAATAGAAAACAGAGTGGCAGTATAATGTATATAGACTCTAAAACTCAAGACATTATATTAGTCATGGTCTCTTACAATTATAATGTTCAGAAATAATTACATATACCTTATCACATCTTTTCTTCTATTTATCTTTTCATTTTGATCATCTTTATACATTTGAAATGCAATCTGGCCAATCAATCATGCTGAAGTGACACTACTTAATTGGTCCTCATCCAAAGAGAAAGAAGACAATTCTTTGATTGAAATTTGGAGGCTTCAGTGAAATACCTGAACAACTGAACTTGTGTAGATATAACTGAGCCAGGCCTTATCACCACCAAGTGGTGCTGATAAATTTTGGTGGTAGTTGCACTTTGCAAATGGGCTTTAAATACCCTATTTGAGTAACTTGAGAAAACTAAATCCCAGAGTGCACCAAACTGGATTCAACACTTCCCTCAAGCGACAGGTGCTTGATTACCCAGATACATTTTATGAAAATTTAACCCAACATTTTGGGACTCAGATTTGGTTACAATAAGCATATTCAAACAAGTAAACAACCAACATGAAATAGTAGTATATAGTTTGTCATCAGTGGAAAACTTGGGAGGGTGGTTCAAAATTATAGTCAAAGAAAGTGAATTAAAAATCAAAATTATAGCAAAGATCTATCCCAGGTAAAAGGTAGGAATATAGTATGAGATAACCACATTCATTCCAATCCGCAACACAGGGATCCTAAATCTCAAGACTGCACAGTAAATATTAATAGTGAAGTCATAGCAGCAATTTTTTTATCTGCACTGGATCAAGTCAAAGTTTTAATAAGTTTCTAAAGTAAAAAATAACAGCTGACAAGCGAAATTAATTCATAAGCAATCAAAATTCCAAGTCCAATCAGCTAAGCTCGACCTCTTTCCATTGCGCCATGCAGCAAATCAGCTTCAAATGAATTACTCAACTGTAGAGAACATAAAGAAGGAAAAATTGATATCAGACCCTACTTTTCCTATAATTTTTGAATAGTTCAATCATCCTACAACTTAGACTAACATATTCTTTTCAGAATGGCATCAATTTAGTTGACACTTTTTTCTTTTTATCAGTAAGTTACATACACACCCACTGGGTTTTTGAAGCCAGTTGCTTACCCTCCACCCATTATTGTTGAAGGAGGACGTGTTATTTGAGCATGAACTCGGCATTAATTTAGATGGAATGCATACTTAAGACATCTGAAATTCAATTTTGGATATAAAAAGAACTAGGAAAACTATCTATAAGGATAACAAAATAATACATAGCATGAATGTCACATACAATGAATAAAGTTTTCCTAAAATTGAATGCCATTATTCATCACCTTAATAATACATACTTAGCATGAATGTCCTATACAATGAAGAAAGTTTTATCAATGAAAATCTAGTTGCACACCAACTTATTTTGTATTTCCAAAAATAACTGTCTAGTCAGAGTGATGATCAAAAGAAGCATATAATGGCACCGATGAAAATACTAGGAGAAAAGGATACTCAAAACAGCATGAGTGACAGTGTCAATGTTAAGGTACATGAGATACCATTACAGATACTCATTCTTTCAACCTAATGTTCATCTTGCATAAGAAACGAGGAAAGGAGGATATTCTATCCTTTTCTGATTTCTTTTTTTCCTTTGGGGAGCTGTGCAAGTGTTCAATCACCCAATTAAAGATCAAACGTGCCAGTGCTTTCTCTCTCTTTTTCTTCTTCTTCTTTTTATTTTATTTTTAATTTTATTTTAAATATAAATTTAATAACAACTTATATATAAACATGAAAAACACAAATGTACACTTCAGAAAAAATTTCTGGGGCACTGAACAAATGTTCATTTCTTTTTCTTTTTTTTTAAGTGAGCAAAATTCTTTCTTACTGAAAACATCAGGCACCATAAATTGATTACTTTCCAAACTTTAACCATCCAGGCATTTTTCCAACATACGCTGTCACTTTCCAAAAATGGATGCAACCCAATTCCACAGGGATTATACAATACTTGCCTCACAGAATTTCATTGTAAAATGATACAGAATAGATGTGGACTTTGTTTATTTCCATTTCTTACCATGAATAGCTTATCTCTACTTATCTAAAACGTAATTATATCACACACTGCTATCAAATGAAAAAATTATAAAACATTTATGGAAGCACTTGTCTTTAAGTAAGAAACTTTTAACAATCCAGCAATGTATTTACTAATACAGTTGTGCTATAAGTTGAATGAGAAAGGTTCAAAAGAACTTTATTGGAGGCTCATTTCCAAGAGAGAAACTTTTGCAGTAATCCATCTTTATTCTACTCCACCTATAAGATCCATGACATTATTTAGAAGATAAAGAACTCTGGAACCATTGAGGAGTCTATTTAAGACAGTTGTGCTATAAGTCGGCAAAGAACCGCCATTGGACAACTTTAAGACAAAGTAATTAGAAGTGTGCCAAACTCCACATCAAATAAGTTAAAAATGCCCCTATTTCCCCTTATTCTATCCCCATCCCTCAATACTTTCCATGTGTATCCATTCAAGTCTCACACCCACAATGACAACCAATTGTAAATATGCAACCAGATCAAAATCCTAATAGCCTTTTTAAAAGCTTGCAAAACAACAAAGTAATATCAAATCATATCAATTCAACAACTGGTTCACACGCACAACGGCAACCAATTGTCTATTTTTTTTTTTTATAGGTCACAATGGCAACCAATTGTCAATATACTAACCAGATCAAAATCCTAATAGCCTTTTTAATGCTTCCAAAACAACAAAGTATTATCGAATTGTATCAATCCAACAATTGGCTCTATTTTCCCCAAGTATTGGGAGATCATAATTTCAAGCAAAACTAACCAACAAGAAATAACACTAGCAAGCAATAACAAGAGAAACAGAAGCTTCAATCCACCCCAACCAAATCCTCTCTGTTGAAACAAGAAAAAAAAAATGAAAATTGTAACCTAAAAAGCTACAGAGGAAGCCCCTTTTCATAAAATCCATAATTAATGTCAAAAAATCATCACTATCACAAACTCTACATACCCTTATTCACAAATCAAACGGAGAAACTCAATCGCTGTCAGCCACCAACATAGTGCTAAAAGCCTAAAAGTCCTACAGTCTTGCCACATGATTGAGAAGTCAACACTTGGATTTCTATTATAACACCCACCACCACCAACTGAAAGCAATATTCTTTAGAACATTCAACTAAAACATTAAAAATCCAAACACCAAATAATTATATATTAAAAAAAAAAAAAGATCACGCCTTGCTGCAATCTCAAGACCCTGCAACCCACAGCGACATGTCGCTTTGGGTTTGGGTCACATGAAGATAAAACTGACTA
This sequence comes from Quercus ilex subsp. ballota, assembly GCA_032727855.1. NCBI lineage: Eukaryota > Viridiplantae > Streptophyta > Magnoliopsida > Fagales > Fagaceae > Quercus > Quercus ilex. The sequence goes on along the minus strand of CM064917.1, from coordinate 3,046,332 downwards.
CCAACCACCTCTCCCAAACACCGCAAAAAGTGAGAGTTTTGTACACAAAATACGACCCAAGTAAAGCTAAGCTAACAACCACTTCAAAAGTCACAACCATCACTCACAAACATATATATAGTTAAAAAAAGACATTGACTTTGAGCTCAAATGTCACTTCCTACTCATTTGGGTGTTTTTTTTTTTTTTTTTTACTTTATTTTATATAAGCTATCTTTTCTAAAGAAATAGTCTTTTGTACTCAGTTTCGCTAGTAAAACTTACAGACAAGACAACTGACCCACCTGCCATAACCAGTTGCCGCGGCGCATTCACCTTTACTAATAAAAACATAAACTAAAAAAAAACAAGTTTTTTTTAAAAAAAGGAGCAAACCCAACATACCTCTGGCCATCAAGATTGCCATGGCCACTGCTAGCTCCACTCCCATAAGACCCATCATCAGCAGCAGCATGGCCTTGCCACACAGACTGCCAAGCATTTGAAGGTGGCTGAGCGTACACTCCTCCTCCAGCAGTGGGGTCCATTGCGGCGGGTCTCCCAATCATCATTCCTCCGTGGGGCCCACCTGCAGGCTGCCCCATCGGCGGGTAATAGTACGGGACGCCACTGGCCGTGGCCCCCACAATCCCGCCGACTAGCCCGGCCGCCTCGTCTTTAATCTCGTCCCTCGGCACGATATCCACCAAGAAGTCGAATATGTCGGTCCTCGTGATCGCCGCCGCGATGTCGTTTTTCTGGAGCGTCCGCCGCTTGTTCTCCTCGGCGTGCAGCCACGACCGAATCGTGAGCTCGAGGATGAAGAGCTCGCACGCCTTGGCGAACAGGATGGGCGCCTCGGCGGAGATCATGCGCACGTCCTCGTCGGCCTTCATGATCTTCTTGATGCGGGCGAGGGGGAGCTGGTGGTTCTTGAAGTCGTTTACTTGCTCGATTTCTTGGCGCTGGTAGGACCAGAACATTTGGAGCTGCTGCTGCTGCTGTTGGAGGAGGTGGTGGAATGGGGTGGCGGAGGACGGCGGCGGGGGCGGCGGCGGAGTGGGTTGGAGAGGGTAGGAAGAGGACTGAGCTATCTGGTTGTTGCTGTTGATGTCGTTGTTGTTGTTCTCCATTGCACAAAAGGTGTTTGATGATGGGTGTGTGTGAGAGAGAAATTACTCTCAATTAGTGACAAATTGGTTTTTGGGAGGATGGGGATGGTGATGATGATGGGTGGGTGGGATTTGAAGGATTTGAGGGATGTGGGGAAATGTGGGGTGAGGATTTTGAGGGCTAGAGATATGTGGGGGAGAGAGAGAAAAGATGGGATAAGATGCATGCACTTATAACTTATCTTAGTGTGACCCTAATAAATTTTTTTTTTTTTTTTTTTTGGTGAGAGAGAGAAAAACCAAATGGGGGTATGAGTATTTTTTTTATATATTATATATTATTATTATTATTATTAAAGTTTTGTGAAATGGTTTTTTTTTTTTTTCTTTCAAATTATTTTATTCATGTTAAAAATCCATGGATGGAATGAAGGTAGGTGAGAGAAGTTAAGAATTCTACCCTTGGTTTCAAAAAAAAAATTATCCTCTCCTTCCATACCGGTGCAAACATACCTTAAAATTTTCTTATACTATATTTGATGAGAGTTATCTTAGTTGGTATGGAACGGTTTCGTGAGAATATTCGTTCATAGTATATAAGACTAATAAATGTACAAAGCCCACATATTGAGCGAAAGTACTTTTACTGAAGGAAGACGAGAGAAATTAAGAATTCTCTCTTCCCATCCATTCTGTTGTAAACATACCTTAAAATTTTCTTATACCATATTTGATGAGTTATCATAATTTGTGTGAAATGTGTATGGTTATCGGCCCATCATTGGCCTGTGGATCGTAGGTTGGATAATAGTTCCCTAACGGGCCCAATCTGTGATGCTTGGCGGATTGGGCCGTGGACTGTTTAGTTCTCGAGGGTTTGACGTTGCTCGGGGCCTACTCCGAGGTATCTCAGTAATGCCTTGGGGGATGTCGCCGTCGAGCAACATCCGGCGTTTGTTGCAAGTTCCAAAAATTGACACACCTGTTTCCAAAGTGGGACCCCTTTTTGTCAAGAATAATCCTAAAGGGCCCCACCTGCACAAAAAATCCTTAAAAGCAATCATTACTGACCCACTAAGGAAGGCTATAAATAGGAAGAGAATAAGAGAGGAAGGGGTTAGACACTGGAAGGTGAGGAACCAAAGAGTTAGAGAGGAAGAGAGAAAAACCGAGAGAAAATCACCATGAGAAGAAGGTAGGCAATTGTATTATTGGTATGAACTTTCTTCCTTAGGAACTTTCCATTGTAGGATATCCATACACCTTCTACAACAAGTAAATTGTGAGCCCAGCAAAACAGTTAACCCATTAATTGAGGTTCAGACGCACACAAAATGGTTTCATAAGACCTATCCTTTCATAGTATGTGGGACCCGTATTGAGAGATGGTACCTTTATAGAATTGCTCAAAAATAATATTATGAGAAAAATGAAGGAAATAGAAGATATTGAAACAAAACCTTTTAAAATATATATATATATATATATATATATTTATTTATCTTGAAGAAAAAGTACAAAGAATTAATTTTTTTTTTTTTTATGCCACAAATTAGTAACTTGGGCTTTCCTACAAGATAAGAAAGTGATTAATGTTGTTCACTCTACCTTAGTCAAGGAGGAATCACCTACCTTATCCTAAGAGATTGCATTAGGGTTAGACTTATATGCGAAAAAAGCAAGCCCTTCTTTACGATTAGCCTTTTTTTTTTTTTGAGAAACTTCTTTACGATTAGCCTTAATGTTAGGGATTGGTTCAAATCCAACTCTGCTAATTTCTCTAATTGAATGGCCACAGTTGTATCGAATTTAAAAACCATTTTTTCCTTTGATTTGTTGCAAAATTTGGAGGGAAGGAAGATAGGAATGGCAACAGGTCGGGTTCGGGCCGAGTTTTTCCATACCTGGACCCGACCCGCGGGGCAAGACCCGTGGCCTGTTTAGGATACCGGGTTTTTTTCTAGGGCCTGGACCCGCTCCAGCCAGAGCCTACGGGGCCTGCGGGCCCCGTTAAGGGATTGGGCCCAACCAAAAAAAAAAATTTTGAAGCCCAAATTTTATTTGCTTTACCAGCAACACAAATCCTTTTCGGTTCCTTTGCTTTACCAGCAACTAAAAGTAATATCAACAAACTAAAACCATCACAGAGAAGTCTCAATTATTTTCTGAATACACTTTCATTTTCATAGCAACCAAACTGAAAAAGAATATATAATAAATATCATAGACATTTCAACAAACACAAGAGCTTTAGTGCAGTAAAACTCAGGCAAAACGAAAACAAGTACAAAATGAAATGAAACTATAATATAAAGCCAGTAAGAAGTAGCAGATGGATTTTTGTTTTTCCCACTATACTTTCCTCTTTGGTTTTCTTGAGAACCAAACAGAATACAAAAGGAAATATTGCAGATCAGAACTTTACTACCCACTCCAACAACCCACCCTTGGCAATGTTCTCCACAGCGCTATCGTAAGCAGGAATCCCAACCCAAATCGGCCATTATCTCCTCCTCCATCTGCCGATAAACCCTAAAACATCAAGGGTTATACCGGTTTGCCCAAACATGCTCACTGATTCAAGGGTTGATGAAAGCCATTGCCATGTCGTTGCCATCCACCAGACATGGTTATGCCTTAACGAGCTGTGTGCTTAGGGAGTGTCGGAGTGAGGGTGAGGAGGCGAGGGAGCTCAGGGAGGCGTGACTGAGGGACTGAGCTGAGGGAGATGGAGTGTCGGAGTGAGGGTGAGGACTGAGGGAGGAGGCGTGAGTTTGAGTTGCTGCTGAAGAATCAAATGAGGGATTAGGGTTTGATGATAGATATATAGAGAGAGGGGGTATTTTTGTAATTTTAGGATACTGGGTTTTTATCCGGGCCGGGTTTCGGGTTGGGTTTCGGATTTTTTTTGATAAAACTCGGACCCGACCCGGACCCAGTTCAGGTTTTTTTTTTAAAATCCATATCCGACCCTATTTCTTATCAGACCGGGTAAAACCCGACCTATTAAGGTCGGGCCGGACCGGATACGCGCGGGTCGGGCAAAATTTGCCATCCCTAAAGGAAGAAACAAAACTTATCATGAAAGGAAAACCCTTTAGAGAGGAAAACATCTTTACATCCAATAAGACAATGCCCTTACAAATTTCTTTCACCTTGGGAACTAATCTTAGAAGAGTAAAAGGGATGTATGCAACCTATTGGTTGGTCCCCTCCTTCCATTGGCACATACAAATTTAATACAAATGGGTTAGCAATTGGCTACCTAGGATAGGCAAGTGTCAAGGAATTATTTAGAGGACAAAGTTTACAAAATTGGTTGTAGTTTAAATCTACAACCTTACTCAATAAAATAAACAAAATTCAACCATTAAATTGTATGTTCTTTACGCTTTCAATACATATGTCAAATTTTGTGTCAATTGAATATTATTTATTATATGATCTATAAGTTTATATTTTATGCATAATTTTAAACTACAAAAATTTGCAATCCAAACAATTTATTGATGGCATAACTATTAATCTTTAATTTTCTAGGAATTTTGTAAGCATGGAGGATATAAGAAGAAGATGTAATCTAATGCTGGATTTGTCAAAATTTATCTCCAATAAAAAGATATTGAGTAAAATTGTAGTTTAAGGCTAAAACCAATTTTGTAGCTAAACTTTGTCCTTAATTAGAAACTTTGAAAGTAAATGGATAAAGGGTTTGAATTCATGAGAAACATAAGAGTCAATAGTAATACAAATGGGTTCACATTGGTATTTCCCACCTCATTGTGGAGATGGGTGCTCAAGTTGTACAAATTTTGATTATGAAGAACTTAAAAGCATGTCCATAATTCTCATACCCTAAGGGCCTAAGCATTATGACTTTTTATTGGAAGTCCGTAATGAGTGAATTTCGTGCATTTATCGTTATTCACACACTTTAGGAAAGGAATCATTATTCTGATTTGCTAACTCACTGAAATATCTTAGATACTAGGCTTTTGTTATGCTTTATTTCCCCTTATTTTATTGTAGCCAATTGTTAGTTAATGCTAGAGGTGTTGTTTACTCTAGAACATTTTGTTAGGTTACAATTCTATTTTATTAATGAACTAGTTTCTTCAATAACAATAATAATTCTTTTATATGAAGTCAATTATAAAATCACCCCCTAACCCCAAAAAAAAGAAAGAAAAAAAAAAAAAAGTGAGTCTTTGACAATGACATAGCAAAAACGATTGGCTAGTGTAAGGGTTAAGACTTAAGGGAGAGTTTGGTTCACCATAATGTTATATTACCCCGTAATATTACATTATTGTAATCTTACATTAATGTAATCTCAATACAAAAATACAACATTATATTGTTTAGAAAAATGATGAGATTAAGATGCTATGAAATATTTTATAATTTTAGATTATGGTAATGTTAGAAAAAAATAAAATAAACCAAAAATTTTAATATCACATCATCGTAATGTGCATTACATTAAAGGTACATTACAGTGAACCAAATGCCTCTAAGAATGTTTATTGTCCATTTATTAATCATCTAAAAGAATACATGAACCAAACTTCAAATATAAAAAACAACCTTTACAAACTACTTTCTCAACTCTTTCTTTATAATTCTAAATGGTATAGAAGATTAGAAGTATTATTCAGAGCCCTACACCAAAATGTTACAAGTTTGATTAAGGGGTGGGTCTACCTTGTAAAGGTATCCCATATATATAAATGGTTGCAATCAAAACCACTTTTACATATTATGCCAATAGCAATTAATTACAAACAGCAATGTGGACCACCTCATGTCTAGCTTATCACATCATTGCCATAGTTGCCTTTTAAAAAGATATTTGAAAGCATCTCTCTCCTTCTAAACTATTTTCCTCTGTTTTTTTGGGTCATCTCGTTCCTCTCCCTAAAGCATAATTCTAGTGCATGCGGCATGTTCCACAATTTTCACAAGTCGGATTCTATGATGCCTCTAAATCCAAATCTCCTCAATATTATGTCTCTTTGTAACTTTGTTGATAGAATAAGTGATAATTATGTGACAGTAGAAGGAAAAAAAAGTATGATTCTTGAGAAAGTGGCCAAAGGGTTCCTAAAGGTGCTTTCTCCATTACCCGATATGTATATACATAAAAAGAAAAAGAAAATATCCCTTGGGTCCACTTAGGTTGAAAAGGCAAAAAAAGCAAAAATATAATAACCAAAAAAAAAAAAAAAAAAACTCTCATATACTCTTTTCACTATACTCTCATGTTTGGCACACTTAGGTTGTGGAATATGTTTCTAAAAAAAAAAAGGTTGTGGAATGTATATACATATCTATTGGTTCACTTTCTCTCCCCTCCCTCCCTCCCTCACCACCACCCTCACCACCACCACCACCCCCCCCCCCCCCCCCCCCAAATTTTGGATTCACTATAATCTTCCCTTTAAAATTGATCAATGTCCCCTTGACCTTTAAGAAATAGGAAAATTACCCCTATAATTACTAAATTCCATTAAATTCATTTATTTATTTATTTTTACAATAGAGGATAGTTTGCTAATATCCAATATTTAAGGGAAACATTACTCAATTTTAAAGTTTGGAGGAGAGGATTAAAGTAAACAAAATAGTAGATCCTAGTTATGATCAGTGTTTTGGGAAGGGTAAAGGCAATCATGGGACTCAAACCAGAAGAAGCCATAAGTGTTATTGGTGGTTTAAATGAGGCAAACTTAGTGAAAGAGGATGAAAGGAAGGGACAAAGGTTGAAATTGTGGATGCTAGTGTTTCTAAGGATGCCTAATTCTTGAGCGATGGCCACCAATGGTTGCATTGTAGCGGTGATTTAAAAAAATAAAAAAAAAAAAAATCCAGAAACCTTAAGGGTGAAAGTTTGGCCACCCAATGCTAGTGTTTGGGAGAGCCCATCCCTTTTTCCTTTTTTGAAAATTTTAGTTAAATATAAGGGTGAAAGTTTAATTTTTGAAAAGTAGGGGGCCATGGCTCCAAATACTTCATTTGATTAAATTAAACTATGAAGTTAAAACATGAAATCAATCAAACTCGGACCCAATTTTTCCTTTTTCATATTTTCATTCTTTAATTTATTTTTCTTGATGTGACATTCTTTATTTTATTAATTAATTAATAGTAATAATAATACTAAACAATGGGACTCTTAATATTTTATTAATAATTAACATATCCAGTTGTTTTACCATAAAAAAAAAAAAAAGAAGAAGATTGAAGGTTTTTTTTTTTAAAAGTTGAATAGGTCATTTATTCCTTTTTTAAGGCTCTTATTTTAATGGTGCCCCTAAGGACATCCTTTAGGGTTCGTTTGATTGGAGGGGTGGAAAAGTGAGAGGATAGAAATTATGGGAGGATAAAAAAGATTTTATTTTCTCTCTTTTTTGTTTGGTTGAGAGTGGAAAAGTGGAGGGATGGAAAAAATGAGTTTGAATAAATTTACTCATATACCCTTGTTAAATAATGATGCCAAATTTTTTTTAAAAAAGTGACATATAACCACACAAAAAAGAGCAATCACCCAAAATTTTTTATAAAAATAAAAAACATGTTCCAAAAAAAAAAATCACATCCAATAAAAATAAAAATAAAAATAAAATATCAAGCCCAAGCCCTAAAAAATCAAAAGAAAAAAAAATTAGAAAAAAAAGAGAGGCAATGTTAATGCCCAAGAAAAAAAAAAAGTGGCAACTGGCAATGTGATTGCCAAAAAATAAAAAAAATAGCAAAAAGAGGGGCAATGTTGCTGCCCAAGGAAGAGAGAAGAAAGAAAAAAAAAATGCAACTTAAATTGAGGGTATTTGTGTAAAATGCATCTTTCAGCACTTTTCCCTCCTTATTTTTCTCCCAAATTGGGAGGATAAAAAAAGGTGGGTCTAGAGGAAAAATTTTCCCCTCTAATTTTTGTCTCTCTTGTTTTTTCTCTTCAACCAAACAATGAAAAATGTCATTTTCTACCCTATTTTCCATCCTCCCCGTTTTCATCCCAACCAAACATATCCTTAAGAAGCATATATTACTCTGCTTTTACACTTTTTTTCGGGAGCATTAAATGTTTCATTGTTTTTTTTTTATTATTATTTTTTTTCAATATTTAATGAGCAATGATTTGGGTGGGACAATTGAGCAAGATCCAATTCTGGAGAAAGTATACCATGTTTCGGTAATACTAACTCAACATTTGTTTTGGTATTTCCTACCCAATAAATGAGTGACACTTGTTTCAAAAAAACCATATAAGACTACTCTAATAAATGATTAATTTATCTTCCCAATAGTATAGAAGATTGTGATTAATTTATTGGAGTAGGCTGATGTGGTTTTTTGAAACAGGTGTCACTCATTTATTAGGTAAGAAATATCAAAACAGATGCTGAATTGGTATTACTAAAACATGGTATACTTTCTCCCAATTCTAAGAGAAGAAGTTGATTTTCTGGATGAGTTTTAGAGAAAGAAAAATAAATAAATAAAAAGTTATTCTTAATATGTTTATCTGTTTTCTATGAAAGTTGACTCATAAAATGTGGTGGCATTAAATGTTTTTTTAACTTGTGCCTAAGGGCATTCATTGTTCAACTAGACCCGTTTCTTTTATTTTCGTTTTTGCTTTTATCTTAGATTGAATTCCTGAAATTTTATGCTTGTGATTAAATTCTAATGAGACAAAATACACTAGGAGTTAGTTTACACAAAGTAATGATCAATATATTTCCCTCCAAAAAAGGAAAAAGAAAAAAGTAAGGATCAATATTTTGTGACGAGTGATGATGACACATTGTTTTCCCATTGAAACAGTTATATGATCTCTTATGTCTTCATCAAATTGCCTGGCTAATGGCCTAATAGCATTAATATGATAATTACAATGAAAAAGTTAATGAATGCCTTAAGAGTATTAGTTTAAAAAATATTTTTAGAAATTTTTTATAGAAAAAGAGCAATTGATTTTTTTTTAGTTTTTTATATTTTTCATAAAAGTAGTATTAAAATTTTCCTAGAATGGTCTATAAACAAATATTCTAAAGGTACCCATTAATGAGAGTCTAACTACAGTTCCCTTTGTTCTCTTAGATAATTCTTCTGGTTTGTTATGCCAATAATTTGGAAACTTGTACCATTAGTAAAGTTCATTGCAAATTTGGCTGCCCACACTTTGGCAAGATGGTCCTTAGCAAATGGTACCATAGGTTCTTTTAATTTAGGGGATGGTCCTCCTCCTATTGTGAATGTTATGCAGGATGAGGCTGGGCTCTCTTAATTTTGAAGCCTCCTTGCTTTTTTTGTATCTTTCATGTAGCATAGAGTACATTAGCTTGTTTTAAGAAGAAAACAAAAATCCCAAAAAGAATATGAAGAAAGAACCATATACGTTACTGTTGCCTTCAAAGACCATAGAAATATGATTAAGATTGCAGGCCAAGGAAATAGCTAGAAGGTAAGCTTTTGCTTCAGCTCAAGCCTGATACAACAACTTCTTTAGCTGTGATAGCATTTTCAGTTTTGCCAATAGAATCTTTGCGCTTTTGCTTCAGCTCAAGCCTGATGCAACAACAACTTCTTTAGCTGTGAATCTGTGATAGCCTTTATAGTTTTGCCATTAGAATCTTTGCATACAGCAGCAAGTGAGCAATGATCACTTCTAACTGCATTAAGACTCTATGGAGCAGCTATATGAGAATTGAACACCTTGGTGATTTGAGCAGCAAGTTGGATTGTAGTAGAATCCAAACCTTTGTGAATCAAATTGTTTATAGACCACCATATTTAGTCACAAAGTATGGCTGCATAAAGCAGTGACACACAGTGCTTCTCCTGTCCAAACCTGGCTGAAGTGCTGGGTAAAGAATAATTCTGATCCAGTGTTGGATTGGGATTGATTCTTGAGGGGAAATTTTAGATTCCTTATAGAGAGACCATATTTGAAAAGCAAACACACCCACACACACAAAAAAAAAAAAGGGTTCTTATGAGTTTGAGGAAGAAAGCCACATCTGGGGCATAAAGAATCTGCTGCTCTGATTCTTCTGCTTAGTATTGCTTTGGTACCCAGTGCTTCGTTTGCAAATTTCCAGAGAACATCTTTCAGTCTTTCATTAATCTTCAATTTCTACAGTCTTTTCCAATCCTTTGGAAGAAGAGGGCCATGTGTAGAAAATCTATCTGACAAAATAGCAACTTAAAGGCCATATACCCATATTGGCAGCACCATGTTGATCTGGTGAAGGTCTTGCACTATAGCTGCCAAAATTCAACTTGGTTGTCTGATAGCATTACATAATGAATATAATTTTTTTGCAGCTTGAAAGACCAGGACAAAGGAAAATCCTCTTTGAGGCCTAACCTGCCCTTCACAGATGACCATAAAAATAGCAGCAACATAATGCCTATGACTATTAAGTCCAGCTAAAGCATCCAACCAAAATATTTTCCCCATGTCTATCTTTACAGATTGTAAAATAATAATACATGATAGAAAGCACAGTTTCTAGCATGTCAGTATCAATCAAAATGCATAACTCAAGCAAGAAACAAAGACTGAGAAACAAAATTTAAGAAAGGAAGTAATTAGTTTGACTAAACAAAAATTAAAAGAAGGATAAACAGATGATGGAACTTCATTCACATTTGATATAATGACAAAAAACAGGCCATTGCAAGCCATTATGAAGTGTATCAAGATATATGCAGCTCATGGTACACAAATTTGACCAGCTGCAAAAAAAATTGTGATTTTGGAGGGAAATAAACTGAAAATGTAAAAAACAGCTCTTGCAGCAAATAAAGAGCTTAGCCTATAGGCCAGTTCCCAGCAAACATGCAAGTCATGTAATCTGGCCTTCAAAGTTCAAAACTGCCTTCATGTCACGGGTACAGCAATCTAGAGGGCATTCTAAAACTTCAAACAAAACTGTAGTTCCACCAATATACATCAAAGAAAATCAAAGCCTGTATCATTACCAGTATAGTGACTCACCATTAGTGTTGTGATCAATTGCCAAGAAAATGAGGAAAATGAAAAGAAGACTTCTAATCAAACATTAATTTAGGTTGGAATGGTGAGCCTAAGCTTTCTAGGTTTCAAAACTCATTCCACCATTTTCTTGACCACTAGAGTATGACTGCAAAAGAATCTTCTATATAGGTCAGTTCCAAGATTTTGACATTTAATTGGCACTTTCCACTATTTTCCCTTCCCTCAATCGTCTCCTATTATATACCAGTATCTTTTCTTCCTTGATTTCCTTTCCCTTCTTCATCATCACCTCTGCCACATCCTTTCTTCCAATATCTTCTTTCAGACCTTTTCCCTCATTTGCTTTGCCATTCTCCTCCAGCTCTTCTTCCTTGCAGTTTTTCGTGCACCCTAAGGGATCTTCTCGCCTATTATTTTCAACAGTATCTGCCAATTCTTCCGCCTGAGCATCAGTCACTACCTGAAGAAGTTCCAAAGGCGTAGCTGCAGGATCAAGCTCCCAGCAACCTTTGGGGGCATTATGAGCCTCTTGACCTGTAAGCAAGTAAGAAGGGACCTGATGTGAGAACCGAAACATCTCTGCTCTTGGAATTGTCCTGGTTTTATCCAAATTATGGCGAAACACTGTTTTGAATCCAGCAACTTTAACAAGTGGAGCAACAGTTACACCTTGCTCTTCATTGTAATCTTCAAGCACTTCCACCATGTCGTATTTGTGTATCACTTCATCAGGGGTAAGCACATTCCAATCAGGGGACCAGTTCCTATAGAGAGCCCAAACATCTCCCTTCATAGGATATATTTGAATGGCACCCCTTGTGCCCTTTGTCCACTTGACCTTATGTGAGAAAGAATTAAGAGAGTCATTGACTTCATACCTGCCAATCCGGAAATCCCCGCTAGTCTTGTAAAAGCCAGAACCAATCCAGTTCACAGGGGCCAATTCATCATTGCATTTCGAATTAAGCCAACTAATCCGCATTTTGAATGGTCTCCTGGATATCACACTATGAATCATAGCATAAAAACGGGGCATCCCATCATCATCATCATAAGCAGCCCAAACCTGGTTATCACCAAATGACTTTTCTGTACGATCCTTGTCAAAGTCATGAAAATCTGGATCCGGGACACTCATTGACATTGGATCAGCACCACCTGTATCTGAATTCACACTAGAACTGGCATGCGAAGATTTCTCAGTGTTAATGGTGTTTTTGGCATGCATGAATTCTCTACATTTCTCCACTTTTAGCCCATTTACAGCAGCGTTCTTCTCCTCAACCTCCTTTTTTTCCAAAGTCTTTAACTTGTGTGCAGTCTTTAATACAGAAGCCATGCTCCACTCGCTAAGCTTCTTCTTAATCTCTTTCTTAGCCTTCTCCATCAACATATTTCGCGTTTCCATGTTTGAAAGCTCCCTTGTAGAATTAGTTCTATAGTTTACTGAAGCATTCATCCTTCCTGCTTCAAAATTAACTTTCTGAGATCCAGATGCACTCTCCATGCCAACTCTTCTTTCCATTGTCATTTGATTTGCCATATGTCCCCCCTTATTATCCATCCTACTTCTTTTCTTAGGCCTGTCTCCTTTCTGTGCCATACTGCAACCAGCATTAGATAACCCAGCTGCTAAACCAACCCCTGGTTTGGTAGTAGCATGAGTTTTTGCCCAATAAGCCTCCTCCCTCACGACAGCTGCTGCTGCATCTTCATGCCCTCTCTTCAAATGCTCTGATGCTGGCTGAAAAACACCAGTGACTTGAGTAGCAGAGGAAGCCGGCACGGGCACACTTGCAACACCACCCGTTTTAAGGAATGCACCTGAATGGAAATTTTTCTGTGATGAGAGATAAGCAGAAAATCTTGCTTGCTCATCATTTGTAGCAGAAGTTGGTATCTTTCCTGGAGCATATTGATTCTTGACTGTTTGTGGACCAAAATTCTGTGGCTGCATGAAAGAATTCCATGGAGTGGCAGGAACATTGCCATTAAGTGGAGGTGGTACAATCTCTAAAGCCATAAATGGCTGACGGCAGTTGGAGCAAACAAGATTGCAGTTGAGATATTTTCTAAGGTACTCAAACTGAACCTTGCAAGAACTGCAGAGAGTCCAAAATGTGGGGTTCAATAGATGAGGAGTCCCAGCAGGAAACGGATGAGTAGCCCCAGCAGAATGGGGATGAGTAGCCCTAGCAGGATGGGGATGAGTAGCACTCTTCTGATATTTTGTGTTGAAATTATTACCGTTGGAGAAGTTATGGAAACCATTCTGACCAGTTGGCACTGAAGATTTCGCATCTGGAACTTTCCCATATACGCCACTAAACTTCCACTTCTGGTCGTAGTCAATTTTCTTGGCTTTGTCTGACAAAAAAGTCCAGGCTTCAGATAGTATTTTAAAGGCCCCATCTGCACCAACTGATTTGTTTTTATCAGGATGAAGAATAAGAGCCAACCTTCTATAATGTTTCCGGATTGTATCATCATTGGCCGATGGGTCCACCCCTAGGACTCCATACCAATCGATTTCCCCATGTATTCTTTTCTCAGCAGAGATGTATACATCAAGTGTAGCCAGAAACTGAGGAAGACCGTCAAGCGCAGAAAATAAGCGTTGGGCCTTCAGAGCATATCTTTTTGCCCCAGAAATGTCCTTCTCCATAAACTTCTTCTCCGCGATTTCCTTAGCCCTGAGAGCCTCGTCCTTGTTGCATTCCATCCCCGCTATATTTGTCATGTCTCTAACCAATTATCGATTTCTTCTTCAATTCTTTCCTTTTAGAGGTAGGTCAGCACTATATGAACCAAGAACTTAGCCACCAAATTGTATATCTAAATCCCGATTCTTTTGCGTGCATCATTAAAGAGCTGCTCTCAATTGTCCAAGCCCTAATAAACAAAATGGATCCAAAATAAGGAAACTATTTATGCAAAAATGGTAGAAGAGGGGGGGGTGGGGTGGAAGCAAGGTTTATGCCAAATTTACGTAAATGGTTAAATATATGACAACAATTACACGCTCATAAACACAATAGAATGCTTCTCCGGATCCATCAATTCCAAATAAATTAACATCTCTTCAATCTAGAAACCATTCAATGACCAAACGAAACATGTGGGAAAAGAATTTATGCAATTCAATAAATACAAGTACTGAACTACCAAAATAAGCAAAACGGTTTTTTAACATAAACTTGAGAAAAACACAATAGCAGTTCCATTTGCATTGCTCATTCAAATCAAACACAGAAATCACAAAACAAACCAACACTGATCTTTTATATCCTGTGGTCAAACTAAGAGTAGGTCATTGAAAGAAAAATCCCAGCGGTCTGTTTGGATAATAGAATGGCTTCTTTGGTAATGATGAAACCAAAATCAAAATCTTTCCACAGGCAGCATTATGAACTTCGAATAGCTCTCCTAAGAGCTTAAACTTTCCTTCACTTTTTCCTTGATTTCACATAAACCAATCAGTGCATAAGCCCTAATAAATAGCTATAATTGAAAAAAAAATGAAACTATTTCTGCAAAAAGGAAGAAAAGAAAAAGAAAAAACAGAAGAAGCAAGGTTTACGCCGAAATTTACGTATATGATTAAATATAAGACACTCATTAACACTAATAAATGCTTCTCTGGATCCATCAATTCCAAATATATTGACACATCTTCACTCTAAGCCCATTCAATGATCAAACGAAATATGCGCGACAAGAATTTATGCAATTCAGCAAATCCAAGTACCGAACTTCCAAACTACACAAAATGGTTTTATAACCATGTGAACTTGAAAAAAGATACAATAGAAGTTCCATCTGTATTACTCATTTATATCCAACACAGAAATCACAAAACAAACCAAAACTGATCTTTATATTTCCTGTCGTCAAACTAATAATAGGTCATAGAAAGCAAAATCCCATAGATAATAGAACCTGTTTATTCTTAATGAAACCAAAATCAAAATCTTTCAACAGGTAGCAGTTTGAACTTTGAATAGCTCTCCTAAGAATTTAAACTTTTCCTCATGTTTTCCTTGATTTCACATACACTAACCAGAGCATAAGCCCTAATAAACACTAATGAACGCTTCTCTGGATACTTCAATTCCAAAAATATTAAAACCTCTTCAATCTAAAACCTATTCAATGATCAAATGAAATACGCAGGAAAAGAATTTATGCAATTCAAAAAATCCATATACCGAACTTCCAAAAAAAAAAAAAAAAAAACCTCTCCAGATCCTTCAATACCAAATATATTAACACCTCTTCAATCTAAAACCCATCCAATGATCAAATGAAATAAGCGGGAAAAAATTTATGCAATTCAACAAATCCAAATACCGAACTTCCAAAATAAGCAAAATCTCTCCAGATTCATCAATACCAGATATATTAACACCTCTTCAATCTAAAACATATTCAATGATCAAACGAAATATGCGGGAAAAGAATTTATACAATTCAACAAATCCAAATACCGAACTTCCAAAATAAGAAAAACCTCTACAGATCCATTAATAGCCGATATATTAATACCTCTTCAATCTAAAGCATATTCAATGATCAAACGAAATACGCGGGAAAAGAATTTATGCAATTCAACAAATCCAAATACCGAACTTCCAAAATAAGCAAAACCTCTCCAGATCCATCAATACCAAATATATTAACACCCTTTCAATCTAAAACCCATTCAATGATCAAACAAAATACGCGGGAAAATAATTTATGCAATTCAAAAAATCCAAGTACCGAACTTTCAAAATAAGCAAAACGGTTTTTTAACAATACAACAGCAGTTTCATCTGCATTACTCATTCATATCCAACACAGAAATCACAAAACAAACCAACACTGTTCTTCTAATTTCCTGTGGCCAAACTAAGAGTAAGTCATAGAAACAGAAACCTCAATGGTCTGTTTGGATAATAGAACAGCTACATTGGTAATGAAACCAAAATCAAAATCTTTCAACAGGTAGCAACTTAGAATTTAGACCTTAAATACCACTCCTAAAAAATCAAAGTTTCAAACTTTCCCTCACTTTTTCCTTGATTTTCACATGAACCAACCAGTGCATAATTCTCTTACAACAAACATCATAGCTATTTGTAAACTTCAAATCAATACTCAACCCAATACAAAGAAAACCTAAGCCAAACTTTTGAAACCAGAGAAAAAAACAAATACCCACTTCTCAGACTGACATGCATTCTAGCCAAAACAAACAAAACCCACAACCCAACAACTATTGAAAATTTAAAACAGCTTCTAAGAATTGCAAAAAATCCACACAATCAAAGTGCCAAAAATTCAGTAGCTTTAACTTAAAAGAGTTAAAACCCCATGAAAGTCCTATCACCAGCTACACAATTTAACAAACAGAAAATAAAAATAAATTTATATTCCCTAGATAGCACAATGAGACATACAATATAGAGCCATAAAGATGAAATTTTGAGAAAAAAGAAAAGTACCCATTTTCAGAAATTGCAATCGCAGTGACGCCAATGATGAATTGCCTTCAAAGTTTTGGTTTTAAACGCTTTTATGTACCAAAGAGATCAAAATATAAAAGCCAATTCAGGTATGTTTTGGGAAAATCTTCCAAAACATAACAGAAACTGGCAAAAGAATATTATATATTATAATGATGAAAAAGTGACTTGGGCTTCCCTCTATTTAAATAATAAGTCTGTTAAGTGTTAACAATAACCCCACCTCAATTTTTTGGAGGGGCATTTGGTAAAACCCTAACTAAGGTTAATTTTTAACTATGGTTAATGGGATAGTACCATTGCCAATTTCCTATATATGGTAAAAATAGCAAGAGTAAATAATTTTAATGGAACCTTTTTTTTTTTTTTCTTTTTTTCATGTTTATTTCTCAAAATTTGATTTTTATGGTAACTCAGTAATTGCATGCATGGTTTTATAATTTGGTGAATAGGTGAAAAAATTGAGTCGGTTTGACGTATAATGTGTTCGAATAATCAAATTTACGCGTCGAATATTGTATTTTGAAAATGGTTTTAATTTTAAGCCCAAGATTTCAAATTCATGTTCAATTTTCCTTTTTTTTAGGTGAATTTTACAAGAATTTTCAATATTATATTTATAAAAATTCTGAAATTGGCTCTTTAATTAACTGTTAAAAGGTCCATTAATTCTGAATTTAGTTCATTAAGGAAATTTAAAACGTTTAAATATTATGTGCTACTTCATCATCTAATAAAAAATTATTATTAGCATGCACTTTCCTTTTATTAGGTATATTAAAATTCAAGAAGTGTTAGATTTTTGTTTTGATGAAAGAGTTAGATTTCCAAAGAATGCTACATTAAAGCAGTCCTTTAAATATAGCTATATTTGACTGGTATGGATAATTATAGGGATATTAAAGTATGCATATGCTTTCTCCTTTTAAACTTTTTTTTTTCACTAAGAAAATTTTACTTTCAGTTTTCTTGATGCATGTATGCCATGTTAATGTTTAAGGTAAGTTTACTGTTAATTGGTTTCCATGCATAATGCAATTTCTGATAAGCATGTGTTTATGTTATTTCCATGTTAAGAGGATTTTGTCATAAAATTAAAATCCAGCTCTACTTACTGCTTTTGCTTGAGTGGGACCCTGCAAGAGAACCTTGCCAACCATGGTTACCTTGCCCAACAGAGGATAGGTTAAAGGGTCTAACTTTTATACTGTTACAACTATGCTGAAATAGAAGGTCAGAGGAGCATGCACAATGCACAGTCAAAATACCAAATATATCACACAATAGATACCCTACTTATAAAATTGGTGTTAGATAGGTGCCTTGTGTATGTGATAGAGAATGATGGGACCCAGCTCTTTTACCTTCCTTTTTTTTTTTTTTTTTTTTTTTTAAATTGAATTTGGTTTCATTCTCTCTTAAAAAAATGCCACAAGAATTCCTCCTTTTTGTGTAAAGACTTCAATGAGAATGTCAATAATATGGCAAGCCTAGCAGAAATGCACAATTTTATCATGGAAACCAAGTTATTATAGCCTCATTCAAAAATTGTCCCACTGGATCCTACTGTATTGTGTTGTTTGCCATATCTGCCTGACTTGGGCTAGACCTAGACACTAGTCTGTTTAAGATTCTCATTTCATATGGGATTATTCCACTTGAGCAGTTATGGCAGGGCTGCTAAAGTATTCGGCTAAACAATACGCTTTATCAACAGGTCAACAACCAAGTTTTAGTCCCAAAATTTTGGAGTTAGTTATTGATCCTAAACGGACTAATCGGGTTGCCTACACAATATGCTTATGAATAAAAATAGCAAAACCAACAAACTTGTAGTCCAACAAGCATGAGTCACAAATGTGACTTGCACTCCTTCAAGGGAATGGGATTTCTGTGCAGTAAACTATCAGTCTCCAATTTAGCATTGTTGTTTGTTACTCGTTTATGAAATGAACCATGCTAGATCGTGAAAGACACCAAAACTCATACCTTTGACATTAGGGAGGGAAAAACCATTTCAAATAAGAAGTAAAGAGGTGCAATCAGTAAGTATCAATTTAGAAGTATTCCTTTTGTTGAGGGAGACCATAAGCAGTTAATAAAAATTGGCCATTGAATATCAAGGCAAATCCCTTTGGTCTCAACTCTCAAGTAATGCTAGTTTGCATTACATTATCGATTCATTGCATTCTGACAATTAAGAATTTCCAACCAAAGGCCACTGTTGTGGTGACCTTTGGTAATCCCCACTTGCTTCTTGTTCAGCCAGTGATTGGATTCTCTCACGACAAAATTTGCCTAATTATTGGAAAGTTGAGCTCTCCATTATCTTTAAAGCAATTTTTCTTTTTTCAGAAGAATCCCCAATTAGGTACACAACAGGATCAACACCAGGATCACAGTGACCATAATAAAGAGATAAATGTAGTGTCCTTTGAGGATCCTTAGATTCCATCAGATTGACCTTTTCATCAAACAAAAGAACAAGGACATATAAATCGATAGATCAATGACATAGACATCGTTCAAGTTGTATGTGACATATAAACCAAAAACAGTGTGTAGAGGTGAATGAAATAGACCACATTACACAGACATAATTGTCCAAAGCAAGCAAATCTAAAGCAGTATAATCCATATTATTTCATTAATAATATAGGGGTCTATGGCAGATGGGGAAAATAAGATTGTGGTAGAGATAACTTCTATAGTACAAAATACACATTCTGCAATTACTGCACTTAGTCCAAAATGTGGGACTATTACCATTAGAAAGATTATAGAAACCTTTCTGACCAGTTCAATCTGAAGGTCTCTCGTATATACCCCTTAAATTCTGTTTCTATCATAAGAACTTCAATTGGTTTTATCATATAACAAATTCCAGGCTTGAGATAGAATCTCGAAACCGCAATCTGTGGCTATCAGTTCATTTTTGTCAGGGTAAAAACCAAGAACTAGCTAGTTAACTATAGTTTTTTCAAAAGGTCTCATCATTTGCCGAGAGTTCCACACCAAGGATTCCATACAAATCAAGTTCCCCATAAATTCTTATTTAGTCAGGGATGTACAAAGCAAGAGCAGCCAGCAATTGAGGAATACCATCAAGCACGGGATTCATCATCTGAGCCTTAAACCCAAGTTTCTCTGAGATTTTTTTGGCATTGATGGCATCATTCATCTTTGTTGCAATCCATTCCACAAAGTTTTTAAGCCACTGAACACAATGTCAACAAGAACTCAACCCACCAAAAACCATCCAGTGATACTTGGGATACAAGAAATTTTACTATAAAGCCTTACAAAATGATGTGTCACCAAAATTACATTCGTTACTACGTCAATTTATAAGCCTTTTGTAATAAAATTGGTCATAGCTCTAGAATTTTCCCAAACAAAATATTCAAATCCTAGCATATTTTTGGATATGTGTCTTTAAACACATCGAGAGAAAGAGAGAAGATTTTGTGACATTTATCAAAATCCATAAGGTCATGATTCAAATAACAGGAAAGCTATATGGATAGCTTTCGAGATCCAGCAATTCCATAACTTTTTTACACCCCTCCGCCTAGAAAGTAAAAATCTATTAAATGATCAAATGAAATTCCCATGAAAGCATCAAGTAAATTCAAAACAAATTCAAATTTGGAGCTTTCAAACTAAGCTTAGATGAGTGAATAATTCAAAGTTGAGGAAAATATTGATTGCTGTCACGCATCAACACTACTCAATCATACTCACAGTCACAGTCAAAAACTGATGAAGCAAAGATTCCCGTAGTCTAGGTGGCAGAGAAATTGTTACAACAAGGTTTAGAACATAGTAAAGAAAAAAAAAACCACATTAAAGGTAGATTCCATGTATAGTATAGGATTTGCGCATGAGACTCACATTTATGTTAGAGGAATTCAACCAACGTTAAAAAAAAAGCAAAAAATTTTATAAACCAATATTCTACATAGTAGATTGTCAATATTAACTAGTTAATCGCCCACATGACCACTCACCAAACAATCTATATCCTCTCTCAATACCAAAATTAAAATTAAAAATTAAATTACAACTTTACTTAACCAAGCATCTTCTTATCCAAGATAAAGTGAACATCATTTTTTAAAATATATTTAATTTTCATTTACTATTATTAAATTTTGTACTTGAACCATGGTATTTTATTCTCTATATGAAATTAACCTTGATTTGATTACTTCCTATCAAAAAAAAAAAAAAAAAAAACTTGGTTTGATTACTATTAATTTGTCAAGTTATGTATTTAATTTATCACATTTATCTTGATTTGATTAGTATTAAATTAAGTTATTTTTAATTGATATTTAAATATAAAATGTTCCACTTAAATTTATTGTCTTAAGCCTCGAACTATCAAACCAGTCTTAGGTCTCAAACTAGGGAGTAGCTTATGTCCAGTGTCAGTGATCACTGGACACGTTGCGATGCGGACACGTGTCCATATCGCAACGGCTCCAGTGGCCACTGGCCACTGGACAGAAGCCGAACTCCTCAAACTATATCAAGCCGATCTTGATTGACATGATAATGTGTTGTTCTTTGCCTAGTACATCCGTATCAAAGATTATGGAAAGAGTAACTTGGTATGTTTATAATTTTTTACCGACTAAAAAAGAAATTTTCAAAATTCAGAGACTAAAATAGAACTCAATGAAAATTTTAGTGACCAATCCTCTACTATTTTTACTCAAAAAAATTAAAGTAGATGTTGCGTCGACTTTGTTAAATATTTTTTTTTTTTTTTTTTTTTTTGAGAAACCAACTTTGTTAAATATTAAGCGAATGAATAGCCGCAAGAATACGCTCACGTAATGCATATTATGAATTTTGTTACAACGAGACTCGATATATATATTCTCGACCCAATAAAACTTACTGTAACACCGTTGCGAGTTCGTTACGGAAAATGCTTGTTGAGACGGCTGTTGAATTTGTGAAGCTAAAATTTGTTTTCATAAATAAAATAAAAAATAAAAAATAAAAAAATTAAAGTGAAGTTAAAATTTGTCAATTCTAGAAGTTTCAGAAATGAATTTAACGTCTTCACTTTGAAAGATTAAATTGGTTTTCTGTTTCTCAGCAATATATATATATATATATATATATATATGTGAAAAAAAAAAATATTGGTGTTCGGCTATTCATTTGGGCTGATTTTAAAATTTTATTTTATTTATAAAAAAATCATATAACTTTTTCAGATCTATGAGTTGAAAAAAAAAAAAAAAAACTGTGGATAATGGGGGAAAAATAGAGTAGAATTAACAAAAACATAATCCATTTTACACCAAAAGGTTTTGGTCTCATGTAATGCCATTATACTTGGAAGGTAATATAATTTGTTGTTGGCAACTTGGCATTAGGTCTTGCACAAGGGCTTTGGAGACTTTTTTTTTATTAATTTTTTAATCATAAACATGTAACCATTAAAATTTATATAGATATTGTCATAAATATGTGAATCGTGAATTTGTAAAACACCATGGGTTACTGTTATTTTATGTTATTTTATAATACCATGAGCTACCGTGATTTTGAAATTACTATAATAAACTTAAATGTATGCTTATTGTAACACACAATTTAGGCTTTCTTTCTTTTTATTTTGCATCTTTTTATTTTCTTATTTACAAATTAATACCCACACCAATTTTGTCTTCCACCTGCCTGGCTTACTATTTGACTTCTGTAGGTCCTTACTCGACCCAATAGAAGGACCTTGTGCTCTTGTGTGTTTTTCATGTGCATCATGGGCCTCACAAGCTTCCCTTCTCCTACATGGGCTTCTTCCTCTTAGACTGATTTTTTTAAAGATATTTCTTGGTGGGTTCCAATCATTTCAATGGCCATTGAAGAACATCTTTGCATTGAAGACTGTTCTTCCAAATTCAAGTTTTCTTTTAAACCTCTACCTTGAGTTTAAAGGGATGTCAGAATATTTTATGGTATTATCATAAATGTGTAGCTTATAAAATATATTATGATATTTTCATAAATGTGTAGACCATAGTTTTATAGAATACTATGGGCTACCTTTTTTTATAATACCATAGGCTACCGTGGTTTTAAACTTACCATACTAAATCTAATGTATTCTTATATATACTTATAATGTTAAGGAAAAATGTAGGCTATCAAACCGAACCACAATAGCAAAGATGTAGTTGTTTAAGACTTTTTGCTATGAACGTAGGCCATCAAATCGATAATTATCTTGATTCCACTTTCTCACCTTTCACATCTTTTTATTTTCTTAGATACATTTTAACAAGAGATTTGAAGGGGAGAAGTTTCAAGGCCATGCTATTGAAATCAGACTTGATTGCAAGTTTGCAACTATGCATCGTATGTAGATATAAAAATGTGCAAAAATTCACTACGACAATGTAAATCTGAAGCAGCAATGTTGCAGTGTTTGAAACTAGACATTAGGCCTTATATTGAGTGTTACAAGGGAGTTAAGAGCTTGGTTTTAAACAAAATGTTGCTTGGAATTGAGAAATAATTGATTCAGCTTAGTTGCTTGTGTGTAAATAGTCTATTGTGCCTTCTGTGAAATGATTCTTGATTTGTTTCTTTCTTTAATAATTTTCTCTCATTCATATAAAAAAATATATATAATCCATTTTCAAAAGCTAGAAAAAACAGATGGTAAGCAGGAAATCATCCTGCAGATAATGAAAAAAAAGGGTATTTTAAGGGTACAAGAACAATTTGTGCAAACTACATGCCAAACCAAGTAAAGGTTCCAACCAGAAAACCTTATAGGTCTTGCTTTCCATAATAAACTGATAGAATTTGATAGTAGATTTGTGCTTGGTTGCTGGTTCTCACTTTATGCACTATGTGCAGCTAAAATTGTTTGCATCATTGCACTTTCTCCTCAACAGGATCCTCAGCCTTAAAGTAAGAGTGAATAATTCTTGGCACCCCATATGCTAATAGTAGGTCTTCACTCTTCAGTAACTTGTAACTCAACCACGAGAATTTCCATACAGGTTGGCATAAACCCTCTTAGTCCGATAAACAACAATCAAACTCAAGACTGTTGCCACAAGGCAAAGTCCAGACAGGATCCCAAATGTGATGGAATAGCATATGGTTCCCAAACAAGTGACGTCATCATCACGAAGAGGAATTGCAAGCATGGCTTCAGAATTTTGATGTGAGAGGCCGGCTTGCAGCTCTGCATAATAGTCATATATACCACTAGCAATGATACCAGAGAAAATCAGAGAACCTACTGGATTAGCAAGATTAAGAAAATTATACAAGGCCCCAAAACTCTTCAGGCCAAATAGCTCAGAAGCTGAAGCTGGCACAATTGCCCAGTGAGCACCATACCCAAGCCCTATCAACACAGTGAGAACATAAATTTCTCCAGGCCATCCCATAGAAGCGTAGAAAAGTCCAATTGCCATGATAACCTCAACAACAGCCATTGTCACTGGTCTTGGGTAGGCATATTTTCTGGTAAAATAAATAAACAATTTACAAAACAGGATCAGGATCAGGAAATGATGTGCTTATAATGACTGAAGGAAAATACTAATGTTGTACTTCTAAATTAAATAATTAGAGTGTACCTTATTACAAGCTCAGAGAAGTAGCCGGCACCAACACGGCCAAGAAAGTTCCAAACACTGATATAGGATACATATATAGTTGTATCATTATATCCCAGTGATTCACAAATCTGACCCAAGTTATCAATAACTGTCAAACCGGATCCAGAAGCCAGAACGAGGGAGAAGAAGATCAGCCAAAAATCTGCTTTTCTTAATGCCTGCGTTAAGGTGAAATCCTCTCCTCTACGAGGGCCTTTTCGCCTTCTCACAGCTCCTTCAGCAGCAGCTTGGAACAGTTTAGCTTGCAAATGAGCAATTCGTTTTTGCCTTTCTGATGCAGGAAGGGAGTCTACTTCTGGAGGCTTCTCATCTTCAACCTCACTGAGAATAATCTCATTCACATCCTGCTCAGATTTACTTGCTTCTTGTTTCTGTGCTTCAGAGAGAAGGCTCTCCTCAGCTGAAGGCCTTGGTCCCGAGAAGAATACCAATAGAATGGGAATTATAACTGGAAGCAGTATTAGAAGAATCAAAGTAATAGCAAATAAAGTGATTATAGCTTGACTCACGTAAACCAGATCCTCAATCACCAACACTGCCAGCAGATAAATTGCCAGAATGAGGCAAACACTGTAGGTAAAGAAGAAGCTTGAATTATCAGACGGTTTAACTTGTTTGTGACCTCCCACAGGTCTAACAATGAACATCAGAGCAATAATAACAATTGTTGGTCCAACTGCAACCATGAAAATGAGTGATGATTCATTCGGAAAATTGATCATAAGATAAACCTGAGTCAAAATTGCACCACTCAATCCAGCAAATCCCTTCAATATCCCCACAACAGGACCCCGGCTTTTGGGGAAGTTTTGCACGCATGAAACTAGAGCAGCTGTGTTGAAGTAGGTCTCACCGTTTGTTCCCACAAATAATGCAAGGCACAACTGCAAACTTAAAAATGGTTAACATTTTTGCCAGCACAACATAGTTTAAGAAATCTTTCAGTTCTTTCTAACTAAGTGAGTTAACTAATCAAATCCAAAGTACATGCTTCGCAGCAGGATAAGTTACATGTAAAGAAATAATTGCCATTCTCTTGTAGTAAGCTAAAGGGAGTAATACCATGATCAATGTACATGAACCTCTATACACTTATTCCACTTCAATTCAGATCTAGGAGTTATATGACCATTTCTCCAATATGGACTCTGAAATGCATCTTCATGTCTGTCAAGCATGCTTTTGTGTGTGTGTGTATCTTTGATACCTATCCATGCTGCAAGTGAAAACATATATGTATCTCATAAATAGCAGTTCCTACAGTTAATTTGTGTGATAGGCAAACTTCAACAACTTGGTTTGTAACATCTACAAGAAATTGCTACAGAAAAAAGTTGTATAATTGCCTCAAAAAAGGAGATTTTTATCCATATTCTTTAAATTGGTTTAAAAAAGAAAAAAGGAAAAAGAGAGATATGTACACCACATCACATTCACTCATCATCACTGTAATATTGCTGAAGATGATCACTATGAGAGAGAGAGAGAGAGAGAGAGAAAGTCTCATAGAGAAATCAAGCATTTATCAAGATTCAATAATAAAAATCGAACCCTTCCAAAGATCCAAAAGAGAAATTAAATTTAAATCACACAAACAGAAAAAAGTGAACAAATGAGAAGTTGATTAAACTCACCACCCACAAAGGCAAAGCAGGCAATACACCAGCAACAACAAGCCAAACCAAGCCATACCCAACAAAGTTCTGCCCCACCCCAATGAGCAAAATGACCCAGATGGGCAAAACCTCACACAAACTCCCAGCCACAAAACCAATACTATCACCCAAGTCCTTAGCCACACCCAAAAAAGCCACTTGCCTCTGATCGTACCCCATGGCACTCTTTATCACAGGTGATATGCTCCCAAACAAGTACCCAACACCTGCACACGACTGCACCCACATTGCACACACAAACACCAGCCATCTGTTGTTGATCAAAACATTGAACTTTTCATTCCACTGAAGCCGCATATTCCTATCTGATCAATTCAAGACCACAGTCACTGTTCAAACAAGTTCAATTTTTGCATACCAGTTTGATTAAACAACCATGAAGGAAAAAATTATTTAAAACTATTCACAGAATTACTCATACATTTAAAAATTATTTTATTATAATATTTTTAATTTTTAACAATAAATGATATCTAAATAGACTCTAAATATATAATAACACTGAAATTGTAAGTCTAACTCACGATTTCAATATTAAAAATGTGAGCTAGATTCACAATTTTAATATTATTTAACACTTGTGTGGATGCCTTCAAATGTGTAATATGTTTTATTTCTGTAGTAAATCACAAGAACAAAATGGCACTATTAATATCATTGATATGATATTAATATATAGTGCTAACAATATATAACATATGATGGGGATTGGTAATGAATAGATTTTTTTTGATAATAGTACATGAATAGATTATAGATAAATTAGGATGACACATGTGCTGTTGCATGTGACTCTTATTGGGCATTGATTTTATTTTTCATTTTAAATGATAAATTAGTCATGTAATAGGCTAATGGGAAGATGCCAGAAGGGTTTATCAGTCAACGAACTAAACTTCAGAAAATATTGGAGTTGGACTGGAGGATAAGAATCGCAATATGATATTTACCAGTAGTATTAATTGATGGATGTGACAGTGTGTGACGGCAAGAATTTTTATCAAGATATTTTTTAAGAGTTATAAATTATACCATTTAATAAAAAGAAAAATTTATATATTAATAATAATAATAAAAATATAAAAATATAAAATTTATAATTGTTTTTATTGAATATTTATATTTTAAAATTAGTGTATGATAGTCTTATTATCAATATTATAAATTACATTTTTTTAATGTATATAATTAAGCAATTATTCATCCACTGAATATAAAATAAATTATAAAACAAAATTTAATTTTATTAGCATAAAAAAATTGAGAGTGTTTTTAAATTTTTTTTAAAGATAAACAAATAAATTTTTTTAAATTATTATATATATAAAAAATTTCAGGCCAGAATGGTCGTGGGACCATCCTTACTTTAACGAGGCGCCGCCCTGTATGACCACTACTGACGATTATGAGGATTATATAACAGTGCCAGGAGACCCCACTATTACACTAAAAACAAGTTCATTGATCTTGTTTTGGATTTGAATGAAAGCAAATGCCCTGACTTAACCCTTTTTTTTAGATAACTTGCCGTCACTTATGTTACAAGACCTCCAGTTAACTAAATTATTTGTTTAAGAATGTGGCAGTTGATTATTCTTTACTATTATGTCAATACATTACAATTTTTTTTTTTTTAAGATAAAATTCGGATTCAGATTTTTTATTTTAGCTTAAAAAAATTCACCAAAATTGAGTAAATTAAAATTCAGAAAACCCTTTTAGATTGCCAATAAAGAAAATGTAAGCAGCAGTGTCCGAGTCACATGTATGTCCAGATTAAAAAAAGACACCTGAATCAGAAGCAAATAACAACTTTTCAATTAAGTACTAAATTGTTATCGATCATGTCAAGAAATTAAATAATATAATATCAAATTTCTTGAAAACGTGTTGTTTAATGAATATCTTAGAGCATTAGCAATCGAGTTTGCAAAAAAATTCTATTTTACAACCTAAAAACTTACTTTATCTATTTTATCATCTCATTTTATAACTCACTCAGGTTCTATTTTTCTATACAACTTACTAAAATAATATATACTACAACATTAAATAATACTAGCCTCTGAGCACAAGCTCACGCACGTGCTTAGAGGCTCTTCTATTTTTTGGGAAAAAAGTTAATAATTTACATCTATTATAATTTGGAATTATTGCATTTTTTATTCACAAAAAAACCTAGGAGTGTGATGAAAAATTATTTTACCTGCAAACGCACATAATACTAATCACACCCCTAAGTTTTTTTGTGATTGAAAAATGTAATAATCTCAAATTATAATAGATGCAAATTATTAACTTTTTCCCCAAAAAATAGAAGAGCCTCAAAGGCTAGTTATTACTACTTATCTTTAATCCTAATATTTAGCCGCTTACTACACATTCATAAAAAAAACAAAGTACACAATTTTAATCGTTTTTATTTATTTTTGTTACGGTAAAAGGCTGCCATTTTTTTGTGTTAGTATTGTTTTTTCTCTTTTATTTTTGTTAAATGAAAAGCATCCAAGATCCACGTTTGTTTTTGTTTGGGTGTTGTTGTAGATGTTTTTTTTTTTTTTTTTTTTTTTTTTTAATTTTTTTTTTTTAATGTAGTGTTTTAATCCTAAAATTTAGCCATGTACTACACATCCGTAACAAAAAGTTAAAAAGTGCTTAAATTTAAAATTTAACAACTATACCTTTTTATTTTTTTTTACGGTAAAAGGCTGACATTTTCAATTAGTGGTTTTTTTTTTTTTTTTTTTAAATTTTATTTACGACAGTTATCATTTTTTGTTTAATCCTAAAATTTAGCCACTTACTACACATTCATAAAAGAAGTAAATGAAAGCTTAAATTTAAAATTTTGAAACTTTTTTTTTTTTAATATTTGATCAAAGGCTCATAGATTTTTTTTTTTTTTTTTTTGGTGTTAAAGGAAAGGCTCAACAGTTATCAATTTTTTTTTAATCCATAAATTTAGTTTTTTAATCTTAAAAGTTAGCCACTTTAAGTGGCTAACTTTTTTTAAGTTAGCCACTTACTACACATCTATAACAATAGTTAAAAAGAGCTTAAATTTAAAATTTATCAACTACCTTTAAAACCAAGAAAAGGTACGTAATGTTTTTGATATTGTAGTAAATTAATACTTATAAAAAAAATGAAAATGGAATTTCACATAGAATTATACAAATGATAAATATAGTTTCTGTTACAAAAGGAATTTTTTTACAACAATTTCTTAAATAACAACCACTTCATTCATGTGGGGTTGAATCATACAATAATTTTTATAAATTCTCTCACCCGAACTTATCTAATATTCCATTCCAATACCTCCTCAATCCTAATGTTCCATTCCAATGCCTTCTCAATGCAATCCAATAAATTTGTGTGTACATCAACCTAAGAAAAATAAAAGAATTAATGTTAAACCAAGTATTTAAAAAAAAAAAAAAAAACTTTAATCAACAAACCAAGTACCTAGCATGCGTGTTATTAAAGAGTTTATTATAAATTCACTCTTTTTCTATCAACTTAATGTGCACGTCATTAATGTGAATTTGAGTATTCCATATATTGGGTATGTGATTTAAAACTGAAAAAACAATTCAAAGGCAAAAAAAATACAAAGTGTCTATAATTCATTTTGATTCAGGTTTTTGGAAGAATTTACCAGAGAAAGTAGTAATGGTCCTGGTCAAAACTTATCCACCATCAATGATTCTGAGATACTTTATTAGAGTTTGTGTTTGATTAGGAAAGCAAGTAGTAGCGTAATCTCTAAAAAAAAAAAAAAAAAAAAAAACAAAACAAAAACCTAGTAGCGTAAAGTAATCCCCTTAGAAGAAAAAAAAAATAGAAAAAAAAAAGAGTTTGTATTTGATTGCAAGCCAAAACAAAGAAAAAGAGTTCTTACCAATATTCTTTCTCAAATAGTCAGTTCAAGCAAAAGCCCTATTTTTTGAAAATTTTAAGTCAGCCACGTGTAATAAGCAATTGTCAAACACCCTTGAATTCATAATCACATTCATCCAAAAGTAAGTACTCCTTAAACTATGAATACATGGCAACCATATTTAAACAAAACACAGGAATATAAGAAACGTGGTTATTATAATAATAATAAAAAAAGGAACCGTGAGAGTGTAGCAGGATAAGAACTCATATTTGAACAAAACACAGGAATATAAAAAACGTAGTTATAAAAAAATTTTAAAAAATGAATATAAGAAACGTGAGAGTGTAACAAGAATATGAGAAAACCTGTGAGTGTAATAGGAATATAAAAAAACGTGAGACTGTTATCATTATTTTTTTTAAAGACAAAATAATGGTATAGAAAGAATAATGATAACAAAGCAAGAAAACGAAATATAAACCAAATACAGGAAAGTAAATAGTGAATGGATGAAAGATACTTACATTTTTGCTGTTGACTACACATCCGCTATGTAAGTCTCATAGCTGTTGAGTTTAATTAATGAGAAATTACACTTTATCACCCTAAACTATCCACTAGATTACACTTTGCACCTTAAATTATTCAAATGCACACTTTGCATCCTAAACTATCACACTCATTACACTTTGCACCATAGTATTATTTTTGCTGTTATATTTAACGAAATCCTACTGCACATGACAAGCACATGCTTATTGCTTAGGTGGAACAAATTAAAAAACCAAAATACCCTTCTTCAAAATCAATTAAAACAAAACCCAATTTTTTCCAAATCTCTCTATCTCGCATGCGTACCCACTGCCCAGACCCAAATTCAGATTCTTGTGCAGATGAAAGACTTAATGATATTGTTGGAAGTGCATACTATGTTGCACTTGAAGTCCTACATACGTCATATAGTCTAGAAGCAAGAAGATATATGGAACATTGGAGTTATAACCTACATTTTATTACGTGGAAGCTGGCCTTTTTGGGCATGGACAAAATCTGGATGTTTTCGTGCAGTGCTAAGAGCCGAATCAAACTTTGAAGAAAGATGAAAATGCCAAATATGAAGCAATGAGAGAAATTGAAGTGTTGAAATATGAATCAATGCAAGAAATATAGGGTTTACAAAATCTGAATTTGGGAGAGGCTTACACCCAAGAGAGATGTGGAAAGGATTGGGTTTTGTTTTAATTGATTGAAAGAAGGGTGTTTTAGTCTTTTAAGTTTGTTCCACCTAAGCAAGAATCATGTGCATGTCATGTGCAATAGGATTCCGTTAAACATAACAGAAAAAATAACACCGGGGTGCAGAGTGTTATAAGTGTGATAGTTTAGGGTGCAAAGTGTGCATTCGAATCAATTAGGGTGCAAAGTGTAATCTGATGCATAATTTAGAGTGGTAAAGTGTAATTTCTCTGTGTAATTAATATGTTGTAAATAACAAATTCCAAAAGAAGCTATAGAACAATGGTATTAAATAGAATTTGGTGACAGAGATTGGAAAAACATAAAAGCTTAAATTAAAAACATAAAAGCATAAATTATCTAACATGAATGGAAAAAAAATGATGAGTAAATACCTTTTTAAGTGGCTTCCTCTAGTATGTAGTCGCCTATTACTATTGTTCCTCTTAGTATAAAAAGTAGGGACTTGAGGATGGAGATGGGGAGTATTTTCTTTTTTATGGAAGAGATGGGAAGTAATTTGATAACATTATAATTGTTGATGAGGTTTAAATTTGTTAAGTAGTAGTTTGGAATTGTGTATGTGACTAAAATATGGGTGTACGACTGGTTTTTTTTTTGGCAATAACTGTAGATGTATTTGAACACCCACATTTACGTGTGTTAGTTTTTTTTTTTTTTTTTTTTTAACTATCGGTATTTGGGGTGTTTTTTTCCTTTTAAATAGTAATAAAGTATTAAAAAATAATAACTGTGAATTAGTGGGAGAGTAATCCTATTTTATAGACAATATTTTAATGCAAATTTGATATATATTTTATCAAATTATCTTTAGTTTGGAACCAAAAAAAAAAAAAAAATCAGTCCAAACAGATAAAGCGTATAGATAAACAATTCACTCTCCTCTCTTTCCTTTCTTCCTTTTTCTCTCTCTCTCCAGTAAAGCCACACAACCACCATCTACCAAAACTCAGCCACAAACATCAATTCTTCACCACCACAATTACCCCCAAAAAAATTGCCACCGCCACCGCCACCATAGTCAATACTCATCCCAAAATCAAACCCCATAGCAAAAAAAAAAAAAAAAAAAAAAACTCAACCACAACAACCACCATCCCTACAGCCCACCACCATCAACAACCACCAAAATCACAGAGAGGGAGAGAAAGAGACAAGACAGAGAGAGAAGTCAACAGCCACTGTTGCCAAACCCAGCCACCACCGAAATCCCCCACCAAAACAACCATCATCGAAACCCACCCAAACAACCACCACCCCACCACCACACACACCGCAGCAACCACCCAATAAATAAATAAAATAAAATAATCCAGGATCCCCACCGTTGCTGCACCATACACACACCACCACCACCTCCAACACACAAAAACCCATTAAATCCATACCACCATCAACACAACCCCAAAACCCATTAAACCCACACCACCATCAACACAACTAAAACCACCACCATTAACCCACTCCACCAATCACCAAACCCATCTCAAAAAAAAAAAAAAAAACTACTAATGAGCAAACCCACAACCACCACCGATTAGCCTACAGAAACCACGCTCAACCCATAGACCCACAACCACCGACCTCCATGAACCCACCACCACCTATTGAGTTTGTTATAGGATGTAGATATCAGTGTTTGTATCAGAATATTGTAGTTTTGTAAATATAGAGCTAAACTACAGTAGCTTAGTTTAGATTAGTTTTAGATAGCCATGAACGACTGTCATTTTGTATGAACAGGATTAATGAGTTTGTTATCTCTCATTCCACGTGTATAGTTTGGATAGGTTAGGCAGTTAGTTATTTTTGTTTTCCTATTTTTTGTATTTCCCGCCTCTGTTCTCACTATATAAAGAACAGAGCATTGTAAATTTATTCAATGGATTCATTTCACAAGTTTCACATCATTCCTTTCTCTCTCTGAGTTTTCATTCCACCATTGATGTATCTTCGGAGCTTGTATGGAATTCAATATGGTATCAGAGCGAACTAGGTCAGAGATTATTCAAGTATGGTACTCTAAAATTTCCTAGTTCAATTTCTTTGATTTCTTAGTGCTTCTTTCAGATCAACTAGAAATTTACTTGTTGTATTTCTGTTGATTCTTGCATTAAGTTCATCATCTTCGAGGTTTTTATTTCTTTAGTGTGTTGAAACCTTGATTTTTGTACTTCTGTTCATAATTGAATTGAAATCTTCAATCTTAGGTTTTCAATTCAATTTTTTTTTCTCTCTTCTTCAATCCTAGGGTTATTTCATTCCCAATTTACTGCTTTTCTGTTGTAATTTCATCAAGATTGTGAGTTACATCTTGATTGTCACACAGAATCCAATTCTTGATCTTGAAGAATTCTCAAGAAAATCAATTCTTGATTTTTCTTAATTCTTGGTTTTTCGTTGCTTGAAACCTTGAATCTTCTTCATTTCCCTTTGATAAGCATGACTGAGAGTACCTCTAGTGCTACTATTCCTACTACCCAACCTTGGGAAAACGCATCTAGCCCCTTTTTCCTATCTAGTGGTGATAATCCAGGAGTATCTTTGGTGGTTCAACACCTCATTGAAGACAACTATAACACCTAGAGTAGGGCGATACATATTTCTTTAGATGCCAAAACCAAATTGGGCTTTATTGATGGCTTTATCCCTAAGCCTTAATCTGTTGATCACCCACATTACACAGCCTGGAATAAATGCAATAGCACAGTCTTAGCTTGGCTGTTTAATTCTGTTTCCAAGAAGTTGCAGTCAAGTATAGTTTATTTCAAGACTGCTAGGGATGTGTGGATTGATCTGCAAAACAGGTTTGGGCAAGGAAATAGACCTATAATTTTTGACTTGAGAAAGGAGATTAGTTCTTTGGCTCAAGAGGATTTAACCATCAATGCATACTATGCCAAATTTAAAGGCCTTTGGGATGAATTTTCAAATTATAGGACATGTACATGTGGTCATCAAGTTGAGGAATGTACCATGTCTTCTCTGATGGGGCTGAATGAGACATATGCAGCTATCAAGAGCCAAATCCTGCTTATGGAGCCTGTGCCTCCTTTAAGCAAAGTGTTCTCTCTTCTACTGCAAGATGAGAAACAAAGAAAAGTAGGTGCTGGGAAGAAGGCCTTGGTTGATACATCAGCAGCTTTGCCAGTTTTTAGGTCTAAACCTGGTAACACCAAGACCTTTGTCAAATCCAAGAATGGCAGACCACAATGCACTCATTGTGGAGTCATGGGGCATGTTGTTGACAAGTGCTTCAAGCTGCACGGATATCCTCCTGGTTATAGGTTCAAAAACAAAGGTGGTCAACCTTTTGCAAGCAATGTTGTTTCTACTGAAGATCATCTCAATGAACCTGTTGCTCTCACCAAGGCTCAATATCAGCAATTGGTTGGATTGTTGAACTCTCAATGTCACTTTGGTACTCAAGCACCACCAGAGGCATGTTTGGACAATACTCATCAAGTTGCCACCATCATTACTCAGCCTTTAATGGATGTTCAAGCCTAAACCCTTTCAGGTATATGTTTTTCCCCTTCTCTTGAGCATTCAGTCTTTTCTTCCAGTGTCAATACCTCTCATATTAGTTCATATGACTGGATTCTTGATAGTGGTGCAACAGACCACATTGTACATTCCATTCATTTCTTTACTTCTGTCACTTCTTCTGTTCAGATTTCAGTTAGACTTCCTAATGGTGAAATGGTTAAAGTGACTCATGTTGGCACTGTTAAAATCTCAGCCACATTGACTCTAGAAAATGTTCTTTGCATTCCTACCTTTTCTTTCAATCTTATTTCCATAAGCAAACTAACCCAACACCATTCCTGTTGTTGCATTTTTCTTTCTCATTACTGTTTTATCCAAGACTTACTGCATTGGAAGATGATTGGGTTGGGTGGGAGACATGGAGGGCTATATACCTTGCAGTGTACTGATTTCATCACCTTACCTTCTTCTGTTTCAAAGGTTCTATCCAGATTATCTTCTTTCTTTTGTAATAAAAGTGTCAATGTCTGTAATCTTGATTCTTCTTCTGTTGTTGCTACTTCAAATGATGCTGTTAGATTGTGGCATTACAGATTGGGTCATCCCTCTTCACAAAGATTAGCTTTGTTGAGATCTATTGTACATGGTCTGACTTCTTATAATAATAACAATGCTTTTGATTGTCATATCTGCCCTTTAGCTAAACAACACAAATTACCTTTTCCTAAATCCACAAGTGTTTCTTTAGCTTGTTTTGATTTAATCCATGCTGATATTTGGGGACCCTATTCTACTCCTTCCTTAAATGGCTCAAAATACTTTCTTACTTTGGTTGATGACCATAGTAGGTGCACTTGGGTTTATTTAATGAAGTACAAATCTGATGCTTCTTCTTTAATTCAAACCTTATTTCAAATGATTCTTAATCAATTCAAAGTGTCCATTAAGGTCATTAGGAGTGATAATGGTCCTGAATTTGCTCTTTCCTCATTTTATGCTTCCAAAGGTGTTTTACATCAACTGTCCTGTGTTGAAATTCCACAGCAAAATGCTGTTGTTGAAAGAAAACACCAACATCTATTGAATGTTGCTAGAGCCTTGAGATTCCATGCCAACTTACCTTTGAAATTTTGGGGAGATTGTGTTCTTACAGCCACATATCTCATTAACAGGCTGCCTAGTCCTCTTTTAGGCAATCTTACTCCATACCAGAAACTTTTAGGTCATTCCCCTTCATATCAGCACCTTAAATCTTTTGGTTTTCTATGTTATGCATCTACTTTAACTAGGAACAGATCAAAATTTGATCCTAGAGCAAAGGCATGCATCTTTCTTGGTTATCCTTTTGGGACTAAAGGGTATAAGTTGTATGATTTGTCCACTAGAACTATGTTTCTATCAAGAGATGTTATCTTCAAAGAGACTACTTTTCCTTTTAAACATTGGCAATCTAAACCCATTCCTAGTTCTTCTTCCACTTCTCACAATATCTTTCCATCTCAGTCACAACTTCCAGATTCTATTAATTCCATTTCTGCTGAATTTTCTCTTCATTTTAGTTCTAATGATACTGCTGTACCCCCTGATGAATTTCCAGACCTTGTTCACCCTGATCTAGATTCTTCTCATCCTGTTATTTCTCACCAACCTGACCCTTCTATTCAACCTAAATTACCTAGTGTTCATCCTGAATTACCTCTTGTTAGAAAGTCCACTAGGCCTCATAAATCTCCTTCCTATCTTCATGACTACCACTACAGTTTGGCTTCCTCTTTCATTCCTCATCATCACTGCAACTTGGTTTCCACTTCTCTCCCTTCCTATGATTTAATCTCCATTGACAGTCCAGGTATCCTTTATCCACTTTCTTCAACTCTTTCTTATTCTAAGTTGTCTAATGCACATAGAGTCTTCTCTATTGCCTTGTCTATTGCCAAGGAAGCCACTTCCTATGCTGAAGCCTTACCTGATCCATTGTGGCAAGCTGCCATGAAAGCTGAAATTGATGCACTTCAGGCTAACAAGACTTGGGTTATGACCAAACTGCCTCCTGGTAAAGTGCCTATTGGGTGCAAATGGGTTTTCAAAATCAAACTTAAAGCTGATGGCTCCATTGAGAGATATAAGGCTAGATTGGTTGCTAAAGGTTTCACTCAAACTGAGGGAGTTGATTATTATGAGACATTTTCCCCTGTGGTGAAATTTGTGACTGTTAGGACCCTTTTGGCTATGGCTGCTGTGTATGGTTGGCATCTGTCCCAGTTAGATGTCAACAATGCTTTTTTACATGAGGAATTGACTAAAGAAGTGTATATGGTCCCTCCTCCTGGATTTGGCAGCAAGGGGGAGGTGTGCAAACTCACTAAATCCCTTTATGGATTGAAATAGGCTAGTAGACAGTGGTTTGCTAAACTCTCATCCACTCTCCTTGATCATGGTTTCATTCAATCCAAATCAGATTACTCTGTCTTCACTAAAGTCAGTAGGGGTTCAATTCTCATTCTGCTAGTTTATGTGGATGACATTTTGATAGCTAGCAATAATGTGTAGACAGTCAATACGTTCAAGATTTTCCTAGATGCCAAGTTCAAGCTCAAGGATCTTGGTACCTTGAAGTATTTCTTAGGCCTTGAGGTTGCAAGGACTGAGAAAGGTATTAGTTTGTGTCAAAGGAAGTTTGTTTTAGAGCTGCTATCTGATACAAGTCTGCTAGCAAGTAAGCCTGCTAATGTACCTATGGATCAATCAACCAAATTTAGGAGTTCAATGGGAGAGGCTGCACTAGATCCATCTTTGTACAGAAGAATTATAGGCAAATTACTTTATCTGACTCTAACCAGACCTGACATTTGTTATTCAGTGCACAAACTAAGTCAGTTTATGAGTTCACCTCAGATTCCTCATTTACAAGCAGCTTATAAGGTTCTTAAGTATCTTAAGAAGACACCAGGGCAAGGTTTATTCTTATCTTCAAGCTCTAAGTTGAAGCTCAAAGCCTACTGTGATGCTGACTGGGCTGCCTGCCCAGACACCAGAAGATCAGTCTCAGGATTTTGTGTTTTTCTTGGTGACTCACTCATATCCTGGAAATGTAAGAAGCAACAAGTAGTGTCCAAATCATCAGCAGAATCTGAGTATCGTGCAATGGCTACTGTCACAAGTGAGCTTGTCTGGTTGTTGGCATTACTTAGAACCTTTGGTTTAGATCACAATTACCCAGTATCTTTGTATTGTGATAGCAAGGCAGCTCTTTATATTGCTACAAATCCAGTATTTCACGAGCGTACAAAGCACATAGAGGTTGACTGTCACTATATTCGAAGTAAAATTCAAGATGGGGTGATTAAGACTTTCCATGTGCCTACTAGGCACCAGATAGCTGACTGCTTCACCAAAGCTCTTGGATACAATCAATTCTACTTTCTCCTGTCCAAGATGAACCTAATCAACATCTATGGTTCATCTTGAGGAGGAGTATTGAGTTTGTTATAGGATGTAGATATCAGTGTTTGTATCAGAATATTGTAGTTTTGTAAATATAGAGCTAAACTACAGTAGCTTAGTTTAGATTAGTTTTAGACAGCCATGAACGACTGCCGTTTTGTATGAACAGGATTAATGAGTTTGTTATCTCTCATTCCACATGTATAGTTTGGATAGGTTAGGCAGTTAGTTATTTCTGTTTTCCTATTTTTCGTATTTCCTGCCTCTGTTCTCACTATATAAAGAACAGAGCATTGTAAATCTATTCAATGGATTCATTTCACAAGTTTCACATCATTCCTTTCTCTCTCTGAGTTTTCATTCCACCATTGATGTATCTTCAGAGCTTGTATGGAATTCAATACCACCCACCGCCGATTTGCGCATATTTGAGGGAGTGAGCAAGGTCTGAGAGAGAAGAGAGGGAGAAAGAGAGAGCAAGTTCAGAGAAAGGGAGAGAGAGGGAACGGTTGGCAAGAGAGCGAGATGAGATAGAGAACAAGGAAAGAGAATGTATTTTTTAATTTATTTGGAAAGAGAGTGAGAATAAAATATAATTTTTTAGTTTACAAACTCATTAACAAAATTTTTTTTTTTTGAGAAACAAACACACACATAAAAGAGAGGGAAATGGCCTAAAAAGAAAAAACTACTTCTAAGGTTTGCATCCTCAGATGTAGCTCTATTTTGGATTGTCTTTGGCTATTTTAGCAACTGGGCGGTTTTACTTTTACACCCCTTGAGGCATGCACAATTATTAGTTTGGCCATTTTCTTGGATGAGCCTTTTTTTTTTTCTTTTCTTTAGGGTGATAATGTCATATGTCATATTATATATGATTTTTCAACTATATATATATATATTGGTTGTTTGGGTTAGAGTTTCAGTCCCTATAACCCCAGGCTACTACTACTAAGGTTAGGCTCTTTTGTATTAGTACTCTATTTATGTAATATATTATAAGCTTGTTTAAAAAACTCTATATACTAATCTCGGGTTCATGTATTCTAATAAGTATTACTGTTTCCTTTTAAAAAAAAAAACAGTGATGTTTATCCCACATTGGTTGTATGTGTTAGAGTTTCAATCCTTATAACCCCAGGCTACTATTACAAAGGTTAAACCCTTTCATATTGGTACTCTGATTATGTAATATAGTATGTCTATTTAAAAAACTCTATATACTAATTTCGTGTTCGTGTCTTCTAATAAGTGCCCGTTTGTTTCTTCTTTTAGAAGCTGAAACGTACGTTTTGAAGAAAGCTGGAGGTGGAAGCCCATTTGGTTCAGCATAAACGCAACTTTTATGAAAAAGTTGCGTTTTGGGCCAAGGCATAAAATGCGCAAGCCATTATGGAGCTCTGGAGGTCCATTTTACAAAAAGTCCATGCACGTTCTGAAGCTATCTATTGGGCTTTTCGGGCAATTACCAAATTACCCTTGATAAATCATTAGTTCACACACGCTGTCCCTCATTCCTCTCATCTCATCTCTCTGTTCTGCCCCAAAGCCCTGAAGTTCACTCACGCCTCTCATCTCTTCTATGCTCTGCCCTCTGCCCTCTCAATAACAAATTTCCAAATCCAAACACAAAAAAATCTATAACAAATTCTCAAATCTGCTAAGGAAAAAAAAAAATCAATCCCTTGCAAATTAGGATTCCTCAAAATGCAAAACAAAAAAACATCAGAATATAGCAAAATGATAGAATTACAAGACGAAATTGAAGGCGAATGCGTCAACAACACCGACTTCTACTTCGATCAAATCGGCGAACCCCTCCCAATCAAACCCTCCGACTCTAACTCCGACTCCAACCCCATTTTCGATCTCCAAGCCCTTCGCTCTCAGCCACTTGCCGTCTCCGAACTCCACTGCCTCATCTTCGTCGTGCACTCCGATGGATTCTGCGTCATCAGAACCAAGGACACTATCGATTCTGCCAAGAACCAACAGACGAAGTGCTAAGAGAGAGGGAAAAAAAAAGAAGAGGAAGAAGGAGAGCTCTGGAATGTTCTGAAGTTTAGAGGAATAGCAGGGAAAAAAAAGGAGGAAAGAAAGATAAAAAAGAAAAGAGTAAGGGTACATGTGTGGAGGAGGAAAAAGATGGAAAAAAAAAGGGAAAAAAAAGAAAGAAATGCCGTGTGTGGAGGATAAAAAAAGAGGGAAAAAAAAGGAAAAAAGAAGAAGGAAATGTTATCACAATTTTTTCACAATAAATTTTAAGGGGTAGGTTATTATTAGCTAATAATGGTGAGAAAAAAATAAATTTTTTAGAAAGAGAAAAATTGATTTAAGTATGATGAAGTAGTTGATTTAAGTATGAAACAAACTCACATCCAAAAAAAAAAAGTATGAAATAAACTCCCTTATATATACATTGTCCTTTTTGGTAATTTATGCCTCAAATTGCCACTTTTATAAATACTAGTCAAACACTCAGTTTTTTTAAAAAGCACTTTTTAACAGCTTTTACCAAATACTCAGCTTTTTGAAAATGCACTTTTACAAAAAGCTGAACCAAACTCACCCTAAGTACTAGTATGTAACCCGTGCGGAATGGTTAATTGTACTGAAACTATTGGTCAATTTCTTTTTTGTCTTTTTGGGTTTATCACAAAGAGGATAGAATTAGATAAAACAATAAAAATATATATTGCATTTTATTATTTAAGTGATGCTATTGGACATTTTTTTTATTTGGTTTATCATATAGAGGACAGCATTAGATAAAACAATGAATAAAAAAAGAGAATATTACATTTTATTAAGTGATGCTACAATGAAAAAAGAAAAAGAGAATATTGCATTTTATTATTTAAAATATATAAAGGGGCATTAATATATATATATATATATATATATATTTTGTCAAACTTAAAAAAACCTATTCACCAACTTAAACATTTCAAGGTCAATTGAGCATCTCTTGCACATAGCCACAAATTCTTCATAACCATAAGGATAAGGTTCATTATGGTTCTAATGTCCCATTCCAGCTTTTTGGCAACCTTGAAAGTTTGGACTTTGATACATGGTGGTTCCTGCAGCAAGTAGTCGAAGTATTCTTCGGCATTTTAGAAGCCTATGCTTCCCATGATAATTTGCCACCAACAACAATTCTTTCGTAGGGGAACCCAATTTGGATTTCTTTGAAATTATTTCTAGTATTGCCACTAATCAGCTAATATTAGTCAGTTACTTTCAAACTAACTAAATTCATACATGCATTAAAGAATTAAACTTAGTATGTAAACATCATAAACTCAAAAATCAATGTGTATATAAATAATCTCAAGGAAAATACTTGTGAACTAAAGTATCTCTTAATTAGGACACACACACAATTCAAAGAACCCAAAATTCTATGTATACACTTCTCTGATTATGGGATTAAACCTAGGGCATGAATGAAAAGAAAAAAAAATACACACACTTTTGTTCAAAAAATGGCCAATTTGGCATCAACACATGGTTTAGAAAAAAAAAATGATAATTGAAGTCTTATAAGTTATAACTAATGCAGATTTGGTTCAAGGTTTTTCTGAAGGTTGTGGGTTTGAGAGAATATAGTTGTTGATGCTCAAGAAGCTTACATGATATTAACGATTACATTATCCTTATTAGCTTGAATATGAATATCAAGATCAACATACTCTTGTAAAAGCTCAAGCTCATCAACATTGAGAAATGACAGCTTGTCTAAAGTCATCACTTGCTTTGCTATGAAATAATAAACCACATTTTGGAATAATCAAAATCATCTAACTCAAAAGAAACTTTAAGATTCTAGATTGTTGATTTCTTTTTCCCTTAATTTATGACAAAGTTCAATGCTAGGGAATAACCATATGCACCAACCCCCTTTAAACCCAAGCAGTTTTTATATAATCACAATCATACTCCATTATACGAATTATATCACACCTGAAAACCAAAGAAAAAAAAATCAATTTTTGGGGTTGAAAATAAACTTCCAACCTAGACTCTGTTGAGGATCAAAATTAATCACAGCCCAAGGCCCAAAGAAATAACACATTGGGCTAACTTCATGGGAAATGAAGCTAGAGAAATAAAAGAGCTGGGCTCACGTAATGAAGAAAAGAGGAAAAGAAAGAAGAAAAGGGTGAAAAGTCCAAAGAATTGGGATCCAAAGACCCATGAAGGAACTAGCCTTAAAATCCATGAAGCAAAGGAAAGGCCCAGCCGGCCAAGATCAGTAAGCCAAAAGAAGCCCAATAGGAAGAACTGGGCCGGGATCCTGGAGATTACCAGAGCCCGGGGATCCCTGGGACGCACAACACGCTCTAAGTAAGATTGAAACGACTCAAAGGAAAAAAGCATAAAGGATGAAGGACAAACGGGTCTCAAGCGCCCAACCATGCAGTGAGGGATCAAAAAGTATGAAGCAAACATTCATGAACAAAGGAGCTGTACCCCAAGGAACCAAGAATGAGAAAAACATAAGTAGAAGTGGCTGGAAGGGAGCTTTCAACCCTGCAGTAAAAGATTCTGACTGTTTGTGACAAAGATGGAGGGCAACCAAAAGCTGAAAAGGTGAAGAGGGCCAAATAGCTAAGAT
Organism: Quercus ilex subsp. ballota; assembly: GCA_032727855.1. Classification (NCBI taxonomy): domain Eukaryota; kingdom Viridiplantae; phylum Streptophyta; class Magnoliopsida; order Fagales; family Fagaceae; genus Quercus; species Quercus ilex. Next base: position 3,003,697 of record CM064917.1, on the reverse strand, counting down.
CAGCAATTTGAAGGAATCTTGGAATAGAAAGTTAGCTAGGGGCTTTCAGCTTGGTCGGACCAAAAGGAAGAAATTATGAGAAAGAAGGAAAGGACCAGCCCCTGGGTAACTGACATAGCACGAGCTCTAAGGGGCAAAAGAGAGAAATCACTGGTACCCCGGAGCCTTAGAGTCGCACTATAAAAGGAAGAGAAAACCCATGCTGAAGGGCATTCATTCATCATCATTTTGATTTGAGAAAAGATATCATAATAGAACCATAGAAAGAACTCTGTAAAATTCAAAGAAAAACAGAGGATTGTCTCCCGGTATCCAAGAAACAGCCACTATAGCACATAATTGGATTCGAAAGGATTCAAACTTTGCAAGTCTTAGAGGCTTGAATAGCCATCAAAGTCTGCAATTTTTGAGTTAATTTGAACCTTGTATCACGTCTTAGTGAGCACACTGTAATCATAATCAAAGAAAATTAATAAAATGCCTTTCATTAATTCAAGGATCCCTAACCCCTGTTTTACTGTATTTTTTATGCATTTCTTTGCTGTTTGAGTTGTCATTTAATACAGATATTCTCGCTTGTTAGTTTATTTGTGTTATAGGAAACCTGCCATGTGCACCACTTGGTTCTTAAACTGCCCTTTAGCTGCGGTGAACCAATCCTAGTCCACCAACAACAATTATTTGGCCCAAGATCCTTGGGCCGCTGTGCTAAAGAAAAAAGGCACTCTCACAGACTTTATGTGGCCACCAATGTTCATTATGTGTGAGACACCATGAGAGATGTTGTTTGCAATTTTTTAATAATGCCTAGCCTTTGCTCTATCAATTGCACTATTTGGACTCAAACCACAATTTAGCCAAGTATCAAAATTATTTGGAAAAATACACCTAGGCAAATATCATTCATCCATCAATCTTAGAAAAAACAGACAAATCTACACATGCCTGATAAGCTCCGGAAGAAATAGCTCTTTGACCTTTGTTTCTACACAAATAAATAATGCAATTTCTATTATATGAAACAATAAATTCCGTTTTGCAATCAACCATTTAATAACTTTGGACTATCCTACGTAAAAATTAGACAAAGACAACTATAAAATAAGCAGCATGTTTCAACAAAAAGTAATATACTATAAGTGCTTGTACTTTATAAAATTGGCAAATGAAATGCAATACTATCACCCTTTTTTTTCCTAGAAGAACATCCTCCTCTATTTGTGTGATATACATTGGGATTGAAGGATAGCCTTCAATAAAAGGAGAGGTTTTTTTTTGAGAAAATGAGAAAGAGAGAGATATAGAGACAGAGAAAGAATGAAAGAAAAATAATTGGGTAGGGGACAGTAGTTTAAGGAGTCTATAGATAGTTGTTACGTTGGTTTGGATTTGTACATAAGAAGTGTAGGAGTAATAGGACTTAAAAACTAAATGTATAATGGTGGCTTAAGCGTTGCATTTGAGCAAAGAAGTGCAACATTTTGTTTTTTTTTTTAAATATGAACCCTGAAGACGCAAAAGACACATCTTTTCACGCTTTATTTCATGTTTTTGGAAATCACATGTATATAAGACATTTGAAATTTAAAACCATATTATAGTAAAATAGGTATTTTACACTAAACAACCAAGAAATTTTAGCAAGGGGGAGATTCTTTCCAAACTTAAAATTTAAAAGTTTGGGGGATTGTAGATATAGAGCTCTAGTATGGATTTAGGAACTAATTTATGTGGAAAAACAAACCATGCCATAGTAACACATATTTATGAAATATGAATTCTTTCAAATAACTTGTGAGAAGCCAGTAACAAATATGGAAAAGACTTCTAGTTTGAATTCATTTAAACTTAGCTTGATTTGTCCTCATCTAAAACAAACTTCTAACAAAGAATGCCTAAAATAACTAAAATGAGTAGCACCATAGACAACATAGGCTATATATTGATTACTATCTTAGGCATTGCAAAGCTAATCAATGCTTTTAATTTCAAAAACTTAGCAGTCTCAATTTTCAAAAAGGGAAAAAAAAAAATCAATCTAATGCCTCCGATAGGTAATTTGGCCAGTTGTTTATTTTTATCATTTTAAATTATTGTTGCGTTAGTTCTTGCTTGAATTAGATTGATTAGTTTTTTTTTTAAAAGGAAAAAATCTAGCTAAAAAATGCAAATAAGAGCCAATTCAAACACAAATACACCAAATGGACAAAGATTAATACGAATTATGAGATAAATAGAAGGGAAATAAAGCTATCCTAACCTATAAGTTTGTTCTAGCAACTCTTCTTGAAGATTAGATCCAGCAATTCAACAATTTTTTTTTTTTTTTTGAGAACAATTCAAAAAAATTTAGATCCACAGATTATTGTGTAAACCAAACAACCGTACTAAGTAAATAATCCCTTAATATGCAGTAACACAGTGTTTGTTAAGGATACAGCTGTAGTTGTAGAGGATAGCAGCTAATCTGTATTTGATGTTGTACATTTGAATCACATTTGAATAAGATATGATCAAATAGGTTTAGGCTTGTGATGAGATAGGATTAGGATAAGATAAAATCATATTTGAATTTGTATCTAAGTGATGAGCTAGAGGTATATCCGGATCTGTACATCTGAACTATATTAACAATTTGAATTTGTAACAAACTCTAATATATATCAAAAGGCCTAAACCGTGTAAGGTAAGGCTTGGAAACATTTCGTATATTTGATTTTACATGGTATCAGAGTTATTGTGACATACGTCTTTTTTTTTTTCCAATGGCTTCCTCGTCTTCATCAACTTCTGTTGTCAACACTGCCACTTCTTCTTCTCCCACTTCCCTTACTACCATCCATCATCTCATCACCATCAAACTTACCCGTGACAACTACCTACTCTGGAAAGCTCATATTGTTCCTTATCTTAAGGGGCAACATTTGTTTGGCCATCTCGATGGAAGCACTCCTACTCCACCTCAATCTCTCACTGTTGAAACCGATGGAGACATCCAAGTCATCCAAAATCCGGATTTCAGTCACTGGTACTTCCAAGACCAGATGATTCTCAGTGCTATAATATCCTCCCTCTCTGAATGTATTTTGGCTCATGTAGTCAAATTCAACACATCAAGAGATGTGTGGCAAGCCTTAGAGAGAATGTTTACCTCTCAGTCAAGGGCTCGAACAATGCAAATCCATTATCAGCTCGCCACTTTGAAGAAAGGCAATTCCTCAATTGCCGATTATTTTCACCAGTTTACAACACTGGTTGATACACTTGATGCTACTGCTCATGCCTTAAATGATTTTGAAATTATCTCATTTCTCCTCGCTGGTTTAGGATCTAAATATGATTCATTTGTCACATCTGTGACCACAAGGGTTGATCCCTTATCAATCGATGAGTTATATGGGCATCTGTTAGCCCATGAATTACGGCTTGAGCATCAACAACCAACCGTGGACCTCTCCATTGCAGGGGTCAATTTTGCAGGACGAGGACCTTCATGTGGTGGTCGTGGTGGTGGCTCCTCTCCTTCAGCAGGTCGTGGCTTTTCTCCTTCAGTAAGCTGTGACTCATCATCCAAGTATCAAAGGAATTTTCGAGGACGGGGGCGTGGTCATTCTTCTTCCCCCCAAAATCGTCCTATTTGCCAGGTTTGTCAAAAGCCAGGACAAACGGCCTTGAAGTGCTATCACAGGTTTGATAATTCCTTCTCCATTGACACTACCAACAACATGCATGCTCTGCTCGCCGCTCCACAGGCTTCACCTGATCTTAACTGGTACCTCGATTCTGGTGCAACTCATCATCTCACTTCTGATTTTGCAAATTTGAATGTGAAGGCAGAGGCGTATCATGGTCCTGATCAGATTCGCATTGGTAACAGTATTGGTTTGGATCTACTAAATTATCCACTCATTCCTCTTCCTTCCTTTTACATAATGTACTCCATGTTCCTCACATTACCAAAAATTTAATTTCTGTTCACAAATTCACATCTGACACCGATACATTTATTGAGTTTCACCCTTCTTATTTTCTTGTGAAGGATCGACCAACGGGGAGAGTTTTGCTGTGCGGGTTGAGTAGGAATGGATTGTACCTTTTCCCTTCTGCTTTCAATAGATTGCCTTCGTCGTCATCTGCCTTTGTTGGTGAACGTACTTCTCCAACTCAATGGCACTCACGCTTGGGACATCCTGCTTTTCGTATTGTTCATCATGTTCTTTCAAAATTTAATCTGCCTGTTATTTCTAGTAAAGTTGTTACGCCTTGTTTTGCTTGTTTCAGTTCTAAAAGTAAACAACTTTCTTTTTCATTATCTTGTACTCAAATAAATTTTCCTTTGGACTTAATTCACATTGATGTATGGGGTCCATCTCCTATTTGTTCAAAATTTGGTTTCAAATATTATGTCTCATTTGTTGATGCGTATAGTCGCTATACTTGGCTTTATCCCATGACAAATAAAAGTGATGTGCTACCTATTTTTATTAAATGGCAAAAATATGTTGAACGTTATTTTAATCGAAAAGTAAAAGTTGTTCAATCTGATTGGGGTGGTGAATATCGCTTACTTAACAAATTTTTCCAAACTTGTGGCATCACTCATCATGTATCTTGTCCTCACACCCCTCAACAAAATGGTGTTGTTGAGCGCAAACACCGTCATCTTGTGGAAACTGGTTTAGCTTTATTAAATCACGCTCACATTCCTCTTCAATATTGGGAAGAAGCATTTCAAACAGCTTGTTATTTGATAAATAGACATCCAACTCCCACAATTCAAAATCAATCCCCTTATGAAAAATTGTTCACTCAAGCACCTGATTATACTTTCCTGCGTGTTTTTGGTTGTGAATGTTGGCCTAATTTACGTCCTTATAATTCTCACAAGCTTCAACCACGCTCAACTCAGTGTGTTTTCCTTGGTTACAATTTAATCCATAAGGGGTATAAATGTTTACATCTTCCTTCAGGTCGTGTCTATTTTTCCAGAGATGTGCTCTTCAATGAGGATATTTTTCCCTTTGCCAGGCCGTGTTCCACAAATTTCCAGTCCATGTCTCCTTCGAATTTCACTTCTTTTCAGGTACAGTATACTACTGGGCTTCTCGCAGCAGCACCTATCTCTGTTGGCTCGAAATCCTTCAGTTCTGCCTCACTTGGTTCTTCGGCCCAAGCTCCATCTCCACAGGCCCAGGCCCAGGCCCAGTCCGTATACCTTGCTTTAGCCCTCTTACCCCAACCTGAAACTCCTCTTCCTCATATCCCTACGCCTCCTTCACCACGCCGAACCCACTCACCTGTTGATATTCAACCCACCTCTCCTCCTCTCCCACTCACCGACCCTCCATTCCCTCCACCCACACCAGCCGAACCTCCACTCCCTCAACCCACAAACACCGACCCTCTACTCCTTCAACCCACACACACCGTTCCTCAACCCACACACACCGAACCTCCATTTACTCAACTCACAACCACTGATTCTCCACCCCCACACACCGATCATCAATTCCCATCTAATGCTCCTCAACCCACCCATCCCATGATTACCCGCTCCAAAAACTCCATCATCAAACCCAAAACCTTGACCGACGGTACCGTGCGATATCCAGTTCCACATGCTCTGCTTGCTGATGGTAATGAGCCCATTGCTGAACCCACGTGTTTCTCCACTACTGTGAAAGACTCAAATTGGCGTGCAGCCATGAATGCCGAGTTTGATGCTTTGCTAAAAAATCATACGTGGGCTCTGGTTCCTCCTCACACTGCTCGCAATGTCATTGGATGCAAATGGGTATTTTGGGTTAAGCGCAACGCCGATGGTTCTGTTGAGCGCTTTAAAGCTCACTTGGTGGCCAAGGGCTTTCATCAATTGCTTGGTATTGACTTCGGAGAAACCTTCAGTCCTGTAATCAAACCCACCATTGTCAGAACGGTTCTCTCCATTGCAGTTTCACGAGGCTGGGTTCTTCGACAATTCAATGTTCAGAATGCCTTCTTACATGGACACCTATCTGAAGATGTTTATATGTCTCAGCCTCCTGGGTTTGTTCATCCTCAATTTCCTAAACACGTATGCAAGTTGAAGAAAGCTCTTTATGGGTTAAAGCAGTCCCCTCGAGCTTGGTTCTCATGGCTCTCTTCTCATTTACTTGCTTTGGGCTTCAGAGGATCGAGGTCTGATTCTTCTCTATTTATCTATCACAGTTCCACCGTTACTATATATTTTCTCGTTTATGTGGATGATCTTATTATTACTGCCTCTAAACCTTCTGCAATTGATGATCTTCTTTGTCATCTAAAGGCTAACTTTGCCATTAAAGATCTGGGCACTCTTAATTTTTCCTTGGTGTTGAGGTTCTACCAAACTCCTCGGGTATTTTCTTGTCTCAAAAACGTTACATTGTTGATCTTTTAAGGCAGACAAATATGCTTGAGGCAAAGCCCGTTAGCTCTCCCATGGCTCAATCCACAAGCTTATCTGCTTTTAAGGGGGATCCCCTTTCTGATGTCACTCTGTATCGAAGCACCGTTGGGGCTTTGCAATATCTCTCCATCACCCGTCCTAACATTTCATTCACAGTCAACAAGCTCTCTCAGTTTACGCATTGCCCTACTAACATTCATTGGCAATCTGTCAAACGCCTCCTGCGTTATCTTAAGCAAATTATTCATTTTGTTTTACAGTTGCACCGCTCTAAATTCCATACTCTGATGCAGATTGGGCTGGATGTCATGATGATCGGCGGTTTACTGGAGGTTTCTGTGTTTTTTTGGGCGACAATCTTATCTCATGGGGTTGTAAAAAGCAACAGACAGTGGCTCAGTCTAGCACAGAGGTAGAATACAAGGCTCTTGCCAATGCTTCCGCTGAGGTTAAATGGCTGCGTACTCTTTTGTTTGAGCTTGGAATTCCTATCTTTAGCTCTCCTATTCTGTGGTGTGATAATATTGGTGCGACTTATTTATCCTCAAATCCTGTTTTTCATGCCCGCACTAAACATGTTGAAATCGATTTTCACTTTGTTCGGGATATGGTTGCTGATGGTTCACTTCTCATTCGTTTTCTGTCTACCCGAGATCAACTTGCTAACATTTTTACAAAGCCCTTGTCTTCCTCCAGATTTGCTCTTCTTCGGACCAAGCTCAATGTATCTTCCATACCGTTGAGCTTGCGGGGCGTGTTTGTTAAGGATACAGCTGTAGTTGCAGAGGATAGCAGCTGATCCGTATTTGATGTTGTACATTTGAATCACATTTGAATAAGATATGATCAGATAGGTTTAGGCTTGTGATGAGATAGGATTAGGATAAGATAGAATCATATTTGAATTTGTATCTAAGTGATGAGCTAGAGGTATATCCGGATCTGTACATTTGAACTATATTAACAATTTGAATTTGTAACAAACTCTAATATATATCAAAAGGCCTAAACCGTGTAAGGTAAGGTTTGGAAACATTTCGTATATTTGATTTTACAGTGTTTAACAAAATCTTCACTCTAAACTTCATATTTGGCTATTAAAATCAGTTTGTAAAGGAAAAAGCAAGCTAAAACATGCAAGTCAGAGCCAATTCAAACACAAATACACTAAATGGACAAAATCTAATACGAAGTATGAAATAAATAGAAGAGAAATTCGACCATCCTAACCTATCAATTTGTTCTAGCAACTCTTCTTGGAGATTACCCAAGTGTTGTAATTGGCAAAGAACTCAACAAATCATAATTAAGCTTTCAGATTTGACTATTAAAATCATGGGTGATACTCCTAATGTCATCAAAACAAAAGGAAAAGATGATAAATTAAGTTTACAAATTAGGTATAATAGATTAAATTATATGAAATAAAATTCTTGGTAAATTAACTTAAGTAACTAAATAGAATAGACTGAAAATAACATAAGAGAAGGCAGATTTGTTTAATACAGTATATAATTTGTCGTCATTTAAAAAGTAAAGACATTTTGGTTTTGAACTCTAGTAGAATAACCTACTAATAATTTAACGAAATTGATTCATGGAAGACATTTTGGTTTTACTACAAAAGAGACCATAATATTAATTATAAAGCAATAACATTTTATCTATGTTTGCTAAGGTCTTAAAGGATATTACTTATAAAGCAATAACATTTGATCTATGTTTGCTAAAATCTTAAAGGTCTTTATAGACACTCTATGCTAAAGGAATGAAAGAATTACCTTCTCTAAAAGGCATTTGAAGCACTCAGAAGATTTATTATCTTGTGAACTATCAAAAGACGTTTCAACAGTAACATCAACTAAATTAGAGCATTTGATGTCAACTACAGAGTCATCAACATAGTCAACACTATTTTTAGAACCTGTATGAAGCAGCAAAATCAATATTAGCATCCAACTTCTTCTCTTCTTCTTTTTTTTTCTTTTTTTGAAAAGTAATATTCACACGTACCACACCCAACTTTGAGCCATAAATGTGAATAAATTAATATGAAAAAAAGGAAAACATTTTTACATTATAACAATTTTTGTAAATTTACATTAGTCATAGTTTGTAACCTGATTTGGAATATATTAGCAAGAAGATTATAGTGTCTTATGAATAAGGACCATCCTAACCATAAATATATAATCTCATCTGATTGAAGATTTGAAGCATTCTCATGCATTCGGCTGAGATTAGTGAAAGTTTGGTTGCATTTCAATTTTCTTAATACCAATCAAAACACAGTGAGATTGGTCAAAGTTTTGCTTGAGGGAACTTATATTTCAAAATTTGAAAACCAATCCATTTATGAAAGATCTTAAGCATTCTCACAAAACCATAACAATAAAGAAAATCATGTTTTTTTTTTTTTTTTTTTGGGTTGTCTTAAAAAGAAATTACCTAAAGAGTTTGTATGATTCTAAAAGAAACAAATTTCTTCAATAATCAATTAATGCTCCATACTTAATAATATGGTAGTACCTAAATTTTCAGGAAGGTCTCAAGACCATCAGCATTGCACAGAGGAGGCAAGGACCATTTATTTACTCTTGCAAGACCATGCTTCTTATTTCCCTTCCACCTCCATGTATTAAGAATTCTAGAGTAAAACAAAAGATCAATATTTTTTTTCAAACAAATTGTGTATAAAAAATTAAGTTGTTCTATTAGCATAATTTAAAAAAAAAAAAAAAAAAAAGACGTTAGCAATGAAAGATAAAGTAACTTGCTACTTTTTTTTTAGTAACGATAAACTAACTAATTTGAAAATGGCAATAGATGGCTCTCTTCAACAATCACAATCCTAATTCTTGGAATGATCCAAAGAAACACCCCCCAAAAAAGAAATCAAAACCATCTAAATTTTAAACATTTCTTCAAATGTAACCACCACCAATGTAAAAACAAAGAAATATAAGAGAAAAGAGGTATTACCTTCAAAAGAATAATTCATTACCACAGTTGTTGCCAATATTATAATCTTAAACAAACCAAAACAAAAACCTTAAGATTAACAACTTTGTTCTATTAGGACTCATAGCAAACTCATAGACAACTATAATCAAACACATTGTAGGCAATCTATTAAATGACTAAACAACATCAAGATGTAATATATACAAATAACAAATAAAATTGAAATTTAGCTCCACAAATTGAACCATATTTGATAACCAAATAGAGAAGCAGATGTTCAGGACCAAAGTAATTGCAAAAGTATTTTAAAAACATAGCCAAGTTTGGGACAAAGACTTTGGAATACCTTGGTGTCATTGTCATTGTTGCTACTGTTGATGCTTGGACAGGTTTTGGCGACGGCTCATGACCCATTGTAGTATCTAGACTCATATTAATCACAAACACAAACAAAAATATCATTTAAAAAACCAAATAGATAAACCACAATACTATGGGAAGTCAAACTCCCAAACTTTGATGGTAATTTTACCAACGCAATGAAGGATTGCAATGTAAAACCAACAATCTCAAACTTTGTTATTCAAGAATAATATCAATACAAATTAATTGAATTTCAATTTCATATTCATGTCTTTGAATAATTAAACAAATTATTAAATTTCAGAAAAGCAACTAAATAAAAGTGCAAAATAAAAGAAATGTCTTACCCTTTGGTGCTCCTTCTTTCTATGGTAGTAAGTGCCTCCCCTCTCTTTATGCCTCCATAATCCTCTTCTTTTATAGTGAAGAAACCCTAATTTCTTGTTTGCCATTGATAGAAAGAGAAAGAGCTGTCAAGGATTTTAGAAAGAACCCGCCTCATCTCTGTAGAGAAAGGAATTGACAGATATAAATCCAAAATACATGAAATCAAAAAATACTAATAACCAAAAAATATTAAATAAAAATAGTCATAGCAGAAAAGCATTCATCATTGATCCTGAGAGATGCCTTTCAAATTTCATAGCATTCATTGAAAAAGAGGGGAACGGTATTTCTAATTTGCGTTTGATTATTGTAGAAGGGGAGATGGTTGGACTCCAATTTCATATTTGAACTGAACAATTAGAAGTATAATTATGGTTTCAAATTTCATAGCATTCATTGAAAAAGAGGGGAACTGTATTTCTAATTTGCGTTTGATTATTGTAGAAGGGGAGATGGTTGGACTCCAATTTCAGATTTGAATTGAACAATTAGAAGTATAATTATGGTGTGGTCCCCACATAAATCTTGACATATACAAAATTAGAATTCTAATTTGGAATTCTAATTTGAGTTTTTCTCTACTTCACCTATTATTATTATTATTATTATTATTATTATATATATATATATATATATAGATTACCATTTCCTAATATATATATATGATAATCCCAGTTGATGATGCAGAGGCCCAACAATTCTATTTCTACTAGTCGCGGACCCGCGCGTTGCGCGTGATAATTATTTTTATGGTGGTTTTATTAATTTTTTTTTTTTTACAATTTAAACTAATCTAATAATGAGTAATGCATTTTGTAATTATATTTTTATTTATTATAGGAACAATCATATATGTAACATAGGAACAATCTAAAACACCAAAAAAATGTAAACTAAAAAAAATTAATAAAACTTAAAAATGATTAATTGAACCAATATTATGATAAAATTTTGTTTTTGATAATCTATTAAGGTTATTTTCTTTGTAGAAATTATAATTCCGGCCACCCAAAACATATTATCAAATAAACAATTATTGTATATATACAAATTTTAACTTTTGCAATTTGTCACATATCCAATTATTTTCGTTTGGCTAATCTTTGCTTTTCATTAAATGAATGGCATTATAGAGTACTTCTAATACAACTATTAAAAGTACTTTGTCCACCACAAAGGATTAGAAAATAAACAAAAATTAGTAAAATCTCATAATTTGACATCCTAATTGAGCACTATAAAAAATCATGCTATGTAACAAAATAAATACCAAATTATCCAAATCATGCTATGTAATAGAATAATATTATATTTTTATACGCTATATTTAATTCTTTAGATCGCAATAGGATAACATTTAACAATCAAATAGAATAAAAAATAAAATAAAAAACAACAACAACAATTTAAAAAACAAAACCAAATCGCATTAACCCAAAATAGAGTTTTAACGAATATAAAAAATTATCAACCTAAAGTAGAGATGCAATAAAAATAAAAAAATCCACCAAAAAATTTAGAGAGAGAGAGAGAGAGAGAGAGAGTACCTTTTTTTTGTGAAGAAAAACTATGCATAGAATAGAAGAGATAGTGACAAATTTATAGTAAGAGGGTGTGAATAAGAAGAGACAAAAATAAAAAGAAGGTGAAGGGAAAAAGAAAGAATGATATTAATGTAGAAGGTAGTGGGGAGATGAAAAGGTAAGGGAGGGAGAAAGATTGAAGAAGTAGTGGGAAGATGAAATGGTAAGGGAGAGAGAGAAAGGTTGGAGAAATGTAAATATTAAAAAAATAAATGTTAAAAACAATTATAAGAAAATTGAAAAAAAAAAAAAAACCTAAAGCTTGAAAGGCTTCAACGTTTTTTTTGTTTTTTTTATTTTATTTTTTATTTTTTTCCTTTAAGCTGAAAAAGCTCACACAAAATCCTAAAACTGAACTGAAAAGGTTTTGGGTTGGACTTGATAGTGGAACTAAATAAATAAGATGTGGGCTAGATTAATTATATAGATTTATTATATGGTGATAGTGGAAGTAAATAAATAAGTAGTGAGCTAGATTTATTATAGGGTGATAGTGGAAGTAAATAAATAAGTAGTGGACTATATTTATAAGGCTGAAAATTGTAAAAATCATTTTAAAATTGTAGGAAAAATTATATATATTTTTTAAAAATGACGTGACAGCTGATGTGGCGCAACATGAGAGCAGCAACATTAAACGCTACGCTTCAGCTTTTAGTAATATATAGATTAGTCAATGGCCGCATGTGTTAAATCACCCCTTTTTTTTTTTTGAATGGAAGGTAGAAGACAGATCTCATTTAAAAAAATTAGAATATGTAATGGGAGTATGGGACCATATATATGATATATGATATATCACATTTGATCTTAGATACTACACTTGATCTTAATATATATCATATATAATCCAAGTACATTGCTACTTTATAAGACCAACTTGTCTCTTGATTTTTAGAGACTTTTTTTTTTCTTATCCGTGTAATGAGCACCTTTTTCAGTTTATATCTCATGATAATTCATAAGTGCATTCATGTTTCAACATCTTGTGAAGCTCATATATGTTTTGCATCACCAAAAAATAAGGAAAAAAAAAAACAGAAGGAGAAGTCTCTCTCTCTCTCTCTCTCTCTCTATATATATATATATACACACACACACACAAATATTCTATTAAAAAAAAATAAGAATTTGTTGAGAAGCCTCCACCCGAACTTATTTATTATGTTAAACTCGAGTTCTAAGTGAAACTCAAGTTTACCAAACTCAAGTTTCAAGCATTATGGCAAAAAAAAGTGCTACATAATTAATGATTATGTTAACGGACGCCTTTAGAGTAGTTGTTAATAAACCATATTTAAAAAGTTTTAACATCACTTTTATGAAAAATATAAAAAGTTATTAATTAAATTTATTGTTTTATCATTTTCCCATAAAATATTTTTAAATAAAATTCCTAAACCAATGCCGTTAGGGCATTCTTTAACGTTTCCTCATAATTAAATAAGTTCCAAGATAAGTTAAACTTGAGCTTGGAACTCGAGTTTGGTAAACTCAAGTTTTACTTGGAACTCAACAAACCCGAATTCCAAAAAGACATTAACTAAATAAGCTTGGGGGGAGGTTTTTTAGTTTTTTTTTTTTTTTTTTTGCAAAACAGTATATTTGGCACACACACACCAAAAAAAGAAAAAAAAAGTGGGTATATTCTAAAGTGCTTTGATAAATTTTAATACAACATTGTTGGATTAAATGTAGAATTAGTATTTTTAATGCTAAAAAATTTAATAGAAAAAAAAAAAAAAAAAAGAGACAATGTAAATATGAAGCAGCAATGTTGCTATTGAAATTAGACTTGATTGCAAGTTTGCAACAATGCATCGCATGTAGATATAAAGATGTGCAAAAATTCACAATGACAATGTAAATCTGAAGCAGCAATGTTGCAGTGTTTGAAACTAGACATTATTCCTTATATTGAGTGTTACAAGGGAGTTAAGAGATCGGTTTTAAACAAAATGTTGCGCTGGAATTGGGAAATAATTGATTCAGCTTAGTTGCTTGTGTGTAGCTAGTCTATTGTGCCTTCTGTGAAATAATTCTTGATTTGTTTCTTTCTTTAACAATTTTCTCTCATTCATATAAAAAAAATATATAATGTATTTTCAAAAGATAGAAAAAACAGATGGTAAGCACACCCATATGCTAATAGAAGGTCTTTCACTCTTCAGTAACTGGTAACACAACCGGGAGAATTTCCATACAGGTTGGCATAAACACTCTTAGTCCGATAAACAACAATCAAACTCAAGACTGTTGCCACAAGGCAAAGTCCAGACAGGATCCCAAATGTGATGGAATAGCATATGGTTCCCAAACAAGTGACATCATCATCACGAAGAGGAATTGCAAGCATGGCTTCAGAATTTTGATGTGAGAGGCCGGCTTGCAGCTCTGCATAATAGTCATATATACCACTAGCAATGACACCTGAGAAAATCAGAGAACCTACTGGATTAGCAAGTGTAAGAAAATTATACAAGGCCCCAAAACTCTTCAGGCCAAATAGCTCAGAAGCTGAAGCTGGCACAATTGCCCAGTGAGCACCATACCCAAGCCCTATCAACACAGTGAGAACATAAATTTCTGCAGGCCATCCCATAGTAGCGTAGAAAAGACCAATTGCCATGATGACCTGAACAACAGCCATTGTCACTGGTCTTGGGTAGGCATATTTTCTGGTAAAATAAAATAACAATTTACAAAACAGGATCAGGATCAGGAAAATGATGTGCTTATAATGACTGAAGGAAAATACTAATGTTGTACTTTTAAATTAAATAATTAGAGTGTACCTTATTACAAGCTCAGAGAAGTAGCCGCCACCAACACGGCCAAGAAAGTTCCAAACACTGATATAGGATACATATATAGTTGTATCATTATATCCCAGTGATTCACAAATCTGACCCAAGTTATCAATAACTGTCAAACCGGACCCAGAAGCCAGAATGAGGGAGAAGAAGATCAGCCAAAAATCTGCTTTTCTTAATGCCTGCGTTAAGGTGAAATCCTCTCCTCTACGAGGGCCTTTTCGCCTTCTCACAGCTCCTTCAGCAGCAGCTTGGAACAGTTTAGCTTGCAAATGAGCAATTCGTTTTTGCCTTTCTGATGCCGGAAGGGAGTCTACTTCTGGAGGCTTCTCATCTTCAACCTCACTGAGAATAATCTCATTCACATCCTGCTCAGATTTACTTGCTTCTTGTTTCTGTGCTTCAGAGAGAAGGCTCTCCTCAGCTGGAGGCCTTGGTCCCGAGAAGAATACCAATCGAATGGGAATTATAACTGGAAGCAGTATGAGAAGAATTAAAATAACTGCAAATAAAGTGATTATAGCTTGACTCACGTTAACCAGATCCTCAATCACCAACACTGCCAGCAGATAAATTGCCAGAATGAGGCAAACACTGTAGGTAAAGAAGAAGCTTGAATTATCAGACGGTTTAACTTGTTTGTGACCTCCCACAGGTCTAACAATGAACATCAGAGCAATAATAACAATTGTTGGTCCAACTGCAACCATGAAAATGAGTGATGATTCATTCGGAAAATTGATCATAAGATAAATCTGAGTCAAAATTGCACCACTCAATCCAGCAAATCCCTTCAATATCCCCACAACAGGACCCCGGCTTTTGGGGAAGTTTTGCACACACGAAACTAGAGCAGCTGTGTTGAAGTAGGTCTCACCGTTTGTTCCCACAAATAATGCAAGGCACAACTGCAAACTAAAAAATGGTTAACATTTTTGCCAGCACAACATAGTTTAAGAAATCTTTCAGTTCTTTCTAAGTGAGTTAACTAATCAAATCCAAAGTACATGCTTCGCAGCAGGATAAGTTACATGTAAAGAAATAATTGCCATTCTCTTGTAGTAAGCTAAAGGGAGTAATACCATGATCAATGTACATGAACCTCCATACACTTATTCCACTTCAATTCAGATCTAGGAGTTATATGACCATTTCTCCAATATGGACTCTGAAATGCATCTTCATGTCTGTCAAGCATGCTTTTGTGTGTGTGTGTATCTTTGATACCTATCCATGCTGCAAGTGAAAACATATATGTATCTCATAAATAGCAGTTCCTACAGTTAATTTGTGTGATAGGCAAACTTCAACAACTTGGTTTGTAACATCTACAAGAAATTGCTACAGAAAAAAGTTGTACAATTGCCTCAAAAAAGGAGATTTTTATCCATATTCTTTAAATTGGTTTAAAAAAGAAAAAAGGAAAAAGAGAGATATGTACACTGGCTATCGTCAAATGCTTTTCAGGATGAAGTTAACATTCAAAAACACCAGAGAGGAACAATAAGGGATCTAGCTTCAGGCAGAGAATCACTTAAGGCGAAGAAACCCCTAATCATTCAACACATCCATACTTTCTTTTGGACATCTTTACTCGCAAATTAAAGAAAACTGACGAATCACATCCTTATACTAAACAGCGGATTTCTTCTGATATTGAACCAAAACATAATGTTCAAACTTCACTCATGTGTTTTAATTCTGTAGTTATTTTCAGCAAGTAAAGCAAACCCTTATAAAGATTAAATCTGTAGTTATTTTCAGCAAGTAAAAAAAAATGGCTAGCTTTTCACAAGGATCTTATACCCATATCAGGTATCTATTAAAAGAGTCAGTCAAGCAATCTACTTGACACCCCCATCAGTCTACAGTCTAAACCAATCCAGCATAATGATTAATCAGAAGCTATATACTGAGAGAAACAAATAATGGTTCTGCAATCCAAATTTGAAAGACCAGTCTCCTCAAACTTTGGCCCCTTATTTTTCCCATTTGATTCAATTTCTCTCTGGCATGGCATTGTCGTTTTCACTTGCCCACTCTCCTCCCTTGAGGAATTTCAAGCTTCTTACAATTTTGATGGATTGACAAAACACTGACTAATTTTATCAGTTTATGAAAGTTCTAATTTTGGTAATTCGTCTTCCAACTAAAAAACAAAAACGACAAAGGTTTTGGCAATTGGCATACATGTCGGACCACATCACATTCACTCATCATCACTGTAATATTGCTGAAGATGATCACCATGAGAGAGAGAGAGAGACAGACAGACAGACAGAATCTCATAGAGAAATCAAGCATTTATCAAGATTCAATAATAAAAATCGAACTCTTCCATAGACCCAAAAGAGAAATTAAATTTAAATCACCCAAACAGAAAAAAGTGAACAAATGAGAAGTTGATTAAACTCACCACCCACAAAGGCAAAGCAGGCAATACACCAGCAACAACAAGCCAAACCAAGCCATACCCAACAAAGTTCTGCACCACCCCAATGAGCAAAATGACCCAGATGGGCAAAACCTCACACAAACTCCCAGCCACAAAACCAATACTATCACCCAAGTCCTTAGCCACACCTAAAAAAGCCACTTGCCTCTGGTCGTACCCCATGGCACTCTTTATCACAGGTGATATGCTCCCAAACAAGTACCCAACACCTGCACACGACTGCACCCACATTGCACACACAAACACCAGCCATCTGTTGTTTATCAAAACCTTGAACTTTTCATGCCACTGAAGCTGCATATTCCTATCTGATCAATTCAAGACCACAGTCACCGTTCAAACAAGTTCAATTTTTGCATACCAGTTTGATTAATTGAACAACTATGAAGGTAAAACGAGTAACTTATCGTGTTTTTTTTTTTTTTTTTTAGTGTGAAGGGTCTGAGAGAGAGAGAGCGACCATAGCGCGAGTTAGGAGGCTCATGACTCATCAAGTCATCATGTTCTTTCCGACCAAACGGTCCTTGTATTACTACAATAGTAACCTCTCAGGCTTTTTTATTTTTTTAATGAAATAACTTATCAAGCTTATATTAGTAACAGATTTCTTCAACTACATAGCTTATTACTTTGGTCCTATGATTATAAACACCACCTATGATCTTCTTAAATGAAACAATGAAAGAAAGAAAATACCGACCGTTTGTTTCTTTTTAAGAAAAAGTACTCTTTCTTGCAAAAACGGAGAGTACTATAATAAATTGGATTTTGTTAATGTGTGTCTTAAGGGTACACACTAATTTTTATTTTTAGAAAAAAATTTCTTGGAAATTGAAAAATTATTAACAACTTTTTTAATTTTCGAGAAAATGTTTCAAAAAATGGATGGCTTAATATGTCCAGAGCACACATTAACCAGACCCTAATAAATTTGAGGGTTCCATAAACAGAAGCATTAATCTTAAGTCTCAACTACCTTCTTTACTGGAAAAAAAAAAGTCTCAACTGCCTTCTTGTTGAAGTACTACTTTTATATATATGTAATGACCCAATTTGAGTTTTAAGCTCAAGAGTCAAAAGGATCTTGGGCCAGAGAGCCCAATACAATGAATTTGTAGAGAGTAGATAAGAAAACTAGGTCCTAATGAGTTGAAACAACAATTAAGGTGGATTCATATGACAAAGACACAAAAATAAACTGGTTTTATCTAAAGAAAATCGTCATCGGCACAATCCGAGGAGACTAGTTCTAGTATATCTTTCTTTGAATTTGATTACAAGTATAGTTCTTCTTGCTATAGTGTTTTTCTCTTCTTTTTTCAATCCTCATTTTCCTTAGAGTCCTCTTTCTACTTAATACTATCTTCCTTCTTTCATCCCTACCCTCCACGTGTAAATTAGATTGCTAGTGTAGATCCTTGTCCCATCAGCACCTGCCTGAAGTCTTTGAGAGTAACTGTAAGACTGAAAATTACTGTTTAGGTATCACTTCCGCATTAATGCGGCTAGAGAGTTAGCTACAGAGCATTTAATGCAATGGTAGTAACTTTCTCTTAGATATTTCATAGCTCCGATGCTCTCATGACGTGCATCCTTATCAATAGAAACTTCTAAAATGTTGCTTTGGATAGCAAACCGCACTTTCTGACCTTTCCTTTGCCTAGCCGAGGAAGCATCCCTCCTCGGACCACCTTCCTTGACCACCTTCCCTCCAAATTTTAAATTATTAAGAAATAAGGAATTTAATTACTTAATAATTATTCTAATTAAAATATAGCATTCAAATCACAAATAATCATTTACCAAGCATTTACATTTGTATATAATTGTTGAACTTAACAAGCCTAACCAAGGTGGACCCTAACAAAACCCTTCATATAGAATAATCTACATGAATTTACCTACTAATTTGAGATATAAGACAATTTGAGAGGGGGATTAGTATTATAGTAAAGGGCAGTGTTTACACTGGTGTGCATACACACTAAGTGTGTAATAACACTAAAATTGTGACTCTAACTCAAGATTTCAAAATTAAAAATGTGAGTTAGACTCACAATTTCAGTGTTATTAAACACTTGTGTGGATGCACTCAAATGTGCAATATGTTTTATTCTTGTAGTAAATCACAAGAACAAAATGGCACTATTTTTTTTTTATGAATAGAAAATGGCACTATTAATATCATTGATACGATATTAATATATATAGTGTTAAACAATATATAACATATGATGGGATTGGTAGTTAATAGATTTTTTTGGTATAGTACATGAATAGATTATAGATATATTAGGATGACACATGTGCAGTTGCATGTGGCTCTTATTGGGCATTGATTTTATTTTTCATTTTAAATGATAAATTAGTCATGTAATAGAAAGATGCCAGTAGGGTTTATTGGTCAAAGAAATATAAGCTTAAGAAATTATTGGAATTGGACTGGAGGATAAGAAGGTTGCCATTTGCAATAAGATAGTTACTATTATTAATTGATGGCTATGACAACTACAAGAAGATTATATAAAAGTGTCGGGAGACCCCACCATTACACTAAATACAAGTTTGATTATCAGGAGAAAAAAAAAAAAAAAACAAGTTCATTGATCTTGTTTTGGATTTGAATGAAAGACAAGGCCCTGACTTAACCCTTTTTTTTTTTTTTTAGATAACGCGCATATTGAACCTTTTATTCCTAAATTTTCGACTACATCAGGAGATGTCAATTAAATTACAAGGCTTTCATTTCACTAAATTACTTAGCATTCACATATGAGAATGTAAAAAAAGACATATTTTACATCTTTAAACACTACTTTATTTATTTTACCAACCTATTTAATAATACACTTAACATTCCAGTTCTTATTTTTACGTATAACCCAATAAAATAATACAGTATAAACTACATAATCAAATAATATAAAAAAAATTTGTCTCTCTCTCTTCTTTCCATCTCTCTTTCCCCTCTTCTTCTTTGTCTCATTCTGTCTCCCCAATCATATATATATATATATATATATATTTTTTTTTTTTTTTATGTTTATAACTCATTAATAATAGGTTGAATATTTGGGAACTCACTATTCGTAGTTGCTAAAAAAGTAAATATACATATACATATTCAGATAAACTTGATTTTTTGGGTGTTGATTGGTAAAATAGCATCTGGAGGGCTTTTACACCCCCAATGCTAATACTTATTTGAAAATGAGTCAGATAATTATTCTTTAGTATTATGCCAACACATTACAATTTTTTTTTTTAAGATAAAATTCAGATTCAGATTTTTTTATTTGAGCTTAAAAAATTTACCAAAATTGAGTAAATTAAAATTTAGAAAAAACTTTTAGATTAATTTAACCACCCCCCCCCCCACCCCCCACCAAAAAAAAAAAAAAAAAAAAAAAAAAAACCCTTTAGATTGCCAATAAAGAAAATGTAAGCAGCTGTGTCCGATCACATGCATATCCAGATAAAAAAAAAAGACACCAGAATCAGAAGCAAATGACAACTTTTCAATTGAGTACTAAATTATTATCAATCATGTTCATCTCAAGAAATTAAATAATATCAACTTTCTTGAAAACGTGTTGTTTAATGAATATCTTAATTAAGAGGCACGCACCTGTGATTAATTATTAGTGTCTTTTGTCTCTTTCCATTCACTCTTAGTTTGGCCATTTTCTTGTATGAGCCTTTTTTTTCTTTAAGTTCATAGTGCCATATATCATATTATATATGATTAATTAAAAATTTATTTATTTATGCACATAAATTTCAATGTTTAATTTTTTTTTTTCTAAATAGTATATCGCTGTTGTAAACTTGTTGCATTCCAATTTTTTCATCAAACAAATTATGAATATGAATAAATGGTCCCATTGTTAATGAGGTATAGTTCAATTGGCTCACCCTCTCCTCAGCCTTAAAGTAAGAATGAATAATTCTTGGCACCCATATGCTAATAGTAGGTCTTCACTCTTCAGTAACTTGCAACTCAACCGCGAGAATTTCCATACAGGTTGGCATAAACACTCTTAGTCCGATAAACAACAATCAAACTCAAGACTGTTGCCACAAGGCAAAGTCCAGACAGGATCCCAAATGTGATGGAATAGCATATGGTTCCCAAACAAGTGAGGTCGTCATCACGAAGAGGAATTGCAAGCATGGCTTCAGAATTTTGATGTGAGAGGCCGGCTTGCAGCTCTGCATAATAGTCATATATACCACTAGCAATGACACCTGAGAAAATCAGAGAACCTACTGGACTAGCAAGTGTAAGAAAATTATACAAGGCCCCAAAACTCTTCAGGCCAAACAGCTCAGAAGCTGAAGCTGGCACAATTGCCCAGTGAGCACCATACCCAAGCCCTATCAACACAGTGAGAACATAAATTTCTCCAGGCCATCCCATAGTAGCGTAGAAAAGTCCAATTGCCATGATAACCTGAACCACAGCCATTGTCACTGGTCTTGGGTAGGCATACTTTCTGGTAAAATAAAATAACAATTTACAAAACAGGATCAGGATCAGGATCAGGAAATGATGTGCTTATAATGACTGAAGGAAAATACTAATGTTGTACTTTTAAATTAAATAATTAGTGTACCTTATTACAAGCTCAGAGAAGTAGCCGCCACCAACACGGCCAAGAAAGTTCCAAACGCTGATCAAGGATACATATATAGTTGTATCATTATATCCCAGTGATTCACAAATCTGACCCAAGTTATCAATAACTGCCATACCGGATCCAGAAGCCAGAACGAGGGAGAAGAAGATCAGCCAAAAATCTGCTTTTCTTAATGCCTGCATTAAGGTGAAATCCTCTCCTCTACGAGGGCCTTTTCGCCTTCTCACAGCTCCTTCGGCAGCAGCTTGGAACAGTTTAGCTTGCAAATGAGCAATTCGTTTTTGCCTTTCTGATGCCGGAAGGGAGTCTACTTCTGGAGGCTTCTCATCTTCAACCTCACTGAGAATAATCTCATTCACATCCTGCTCAGATTTACTTGCTTCTTGTTTCTGTGCTTCAGAGAGAAGGCTCTCCTCAGCTGGAGGCCTTGGTCCCGAGAAGAATACCAATCGAATGGGAATTATAACTGGAAGCAGTATGAGAAGAATTAAAATAACTGCAAATAAAGTGATTATAGCTTGACTCACGTTAACCAGATCCTCAATCACCAACACTGCCAGCAGATAAATTGCCAGAATGAGGCAAACACTGTAGGTAAAGAAGAAGCTTGAATTATCAGACGGTTTAACTTGTTTGTGACCTCCCACAGGTCTAACAATGAACATCAGAGCAATAATAACAATTGCTGGTCCAACTGCAACCATGAAAATGAGTGATGATTCATTCGGAAAATTGATCATAAGATAAATCTGAGTCAAAATTGCACCACTCAATCCAGCAAATCCCTTCAATATCCCCACAACAGGACCCCGGCTTTTGGGGAAGTTTTGCACACATGAAACTAGAGCAGCTGTGTTGAAGTAGGTCTCACCGTTTGTTCCCACAAATAATGCAAGGCACAACTGCAAACTAAAAAATGGTTAACATTTTTGCCAGCACAACATAGTTTAAGAAATCTTTCAGTTCTTTCTAAGTGAGTTAACTAATCAAATCCAAAGTACATGCTTCGCAGCAGGATAAGTTACATGTAAAGAAATAATTGTCATTCTCTTGTTGTAAGCTAAAGGAAGTAATACCGTGATCAATGTACATGAACCTCTATACACTTATTCCACTTCAATTCAGATCTAGGAGTTATATGACCATTTCTCCAATATGGACTCTGAAATGCATCTTGATGTCTGTCAAGCATGCTTTTGTGTGTGTGTGTATCTTTGATACCTATCCATGTTGCAAGTGTAAACATATATGTATCTCATAAATAGCAGTTCCTACAGTTAATTTGTGTGATAGGCAAACTTCAACAACTTGGTTTGTAACATCTACAAGAAATTGCTACAGAAAAAAGTTGTATAATTGCCTCAAAAAAGGAGATTTTTATCCATATTCTTTAAATTGGTTTAAAAAAGAAAAAAGGAAAAAGAGAGAAATGTACACCGGCTATCGTCAAATGCTTTCCAGGATGAAGTTAACATTCAAAAACACCAGAGAGGAACAATAAGGGATCTAGCTTCAGGCAGAGAATCACTTAAGGCGAAGAAACCGCTAATCATTCAACACATCCATACTTTCTTTTGGACATCTTTATTCGCAAATTAAGAAAACTGACGAATCACATCCTTATACTAAACAGCAGACTTCTTCTGATATTGAACCAAAACATAATGTTCAAACTTCACTCAAGTGTTTTAATTCTGTAGTTATTTTCAGCAAGTAAAGCAAACCCTTATAAAGATTAAATCTATAGTTATTTTCAGCAAGTAAAAACAAATGGCTGGCTTTTCACAAGGATCTTATACCCATATCAGGTATCTATTAAAAGAGTCAGTCAAGCAATCTACTTGACACCCCCATCAGTCTACAGTCTAAACCAATCCAGCATAATGATTAATCAGAAGCTATATACAGAGAGAAACAAATAATGGTTCTGCAACCCAAATTTGAAAGACCAGTCTCCTCAAACTTTGGCCCCTTATTTTTCCTATTTGATTCAATTTCTCTCTGGCATGGCATTGTCGTTTCATTTGTCCCCTCTCCTCCCTTGAGGAATTTCAAGCTTCTTACAATTTTGATGGATTGACAAAACACTGACTAATTTTATCAGTTTCTGAAAGTTCTAATTTTGGTAATACATCTTCCAACTAAAACACAAAACGACAAAGGTTTTGGCAATTGGCATACATGTCGGACCATATCACATTCACTCATCATCACTGTAATATTGCTGAAGATGATCACCATGTGAGAGAGAGAGAGTCTCATAGAGAAATCAAGCAATATTTATCAAGATTCAATAATAAAAATCAAACTCTTCCATAGACCCAAAAGAGGAATTAAATTTAAATCACCCAAACAGAAAAAAGTAAACAAATGAGAAGTTGATTAAACTCACCACCCAAAAAGGCAAAGCAGGCAATACACCAGCAACCACAAGCCAAACCAAGCCATACCCAACAAAGTTCTGCACCACCCCAATGAGCAAAATGACCCAGATGGGCAAAACCTCACACAAACTCCCAGCCACAAAACCAATACTATCACCCAAGTCCTTAGCCACACCCAAAAAAGCCACCTGCCTCTGATCGTACCCCATGGCACTCTTTATCACAGGTGATATGCTCCCAAACAGGTACCCAACACCTGCACACGACTGCACCCACATTGCACACACAAACACCAGCCATCTGTTGTTGATCAAAACCTTGAACTTTTCGTGCCACTGAAGCTGCATATTCCTATCTGATCAATTCAAGACCACAGTCACTGTTCAAACAGGTTCAATTTTCGCATACCAGTTTGATCAAGATTGAACAACTATGAAGGTAAAACGTGCAACTTATTGTGTTTTTTTTGTGGTTAGTGTGAAGGGTCTGAGAGAGAGTGGATCATAGCGCGAGTTATAAGGCTCATGAGTCATGACTCATCATTGTCTTTCCGACCAAACGGTCATTGTCTTACTACAATAATAACTTATCAAGCTTTTTTATTTTTTATATACTTCTAATGAGTAACTTATCAAGCTTATATTAGTAACAGATTTCTTCAACTATATGGCCTATTACTTTGCTACTATATAGTCCTATGATTATAGACACCACCTATCATCTTCTTAAAATGAAACAATGGAAGAAAGAAAATACCAATCGTTTGTTTCTTTATAAGGAAAAGTACTCTTTCTTGCCAAAAAAAAAAAAAAAAGTACTTGTTGAAGTACTACTTTTTATATATATATATATATATACTGTGGGCAGACTTTCGTCTCGGCCCTTAATCAAGTATTGTTCACTTTGAGATGAGCAATGATCAACTTACGTCCCACCTGCACGAATTTGCTCAATCCCACGTCGAGGAGAGACGCTTCCCACCCTTTTCTTATAAGCCTTTAGCCTAAGGAAGAGTACACCCCCAATAATATCTTCTTTGTCTCACTCTATCTCCCCAATGATATATTTTTTTATGTTTATAACTCATGAATAATAGGTTTTTGGTATAGGTGAGGATTGAACCCCAGATCTCTTATTCAACCATCAGAGATTTTACCAGTTGAGCTAACTGGAACCCACATGTGTATGAATAATAGGTTGAATATTTGGGAACTCACTATTCGTAGTTGCTAAAAAAATAAATACACATATACATATTCGGATAAACTTGATTTTTTGGGTGTTGATTGGTAAAATAGCAACTGGGAGGCTTCTACACCCCAATGCTAATACTTATTTGAAAATGAGTCAGATCATTATGCCAACACATTACAATTTTTTTTCTTAAGATAAAATTCAGACACAGATTTTTTATTTGAGCTTAAAAAATTGACCAAAATTGAGTAAATTAAAATTCAGAAAAACCTTTTAGATTATTTTACAACACCAACCCCCCCCCCCCCCCCCCCCCCAAAAAAAAAAAAAAAAACCCTTTAGATTGCCAATAAAGAAAATGTAAGCAGTTGTGTCCGAGTCATATGCATGTCCAGATAAAAAAAGACACCAGAATCTGAAGCAAATGACAACTTTTCAATTAAGTGCTAAATTGTTATCGATCATGTTCATGTCAAGAAATTAAATAATATCAACTTTCTTGAAAACGTGTTGTTTAATGAATATCTTAATTAAGAGGCATGCACCTGTGATTAATTATTAATGTCTTTTGTCTCTTTCCATTCACTCTTAGTTTGGCCATTTTCTTGGATGAGCCTTTTTTTCTTCTTTAAGGTCATAGTGCCATATGTTAAATTATATAGATTTCTCAACAATATATATATATATGATAATCCCAGTTGATAATGCAGAGGCCCAACAATTCTATTTCTATTAGTCAATTGCCGTACGTGTTAAATCACCCCTTTTTTATTTTTTTATTTATTTTTTTTAATGGAAGGTAGAAGACAGATCTCATTTTAAAAAATTAGAATATGTAATGGGAGTATGGGACCATATATATAATATATCACATTTGATCTTAGATACTACACTTTATCTTAATATATATGATATATCACATATAATCCAAGTACATTGCCA